>JAODAL010018146.1:0-75584 GCA_025379985.1 Phyllomedusa bahiana
ATTTTTACAATAAAATTTTCAAATCCCTAATCTAACTAAATTGGAAGGATCACGGGCTAATTAGTAGAGGTTTCTCTGTGCAGAAATAGACTAATTTCGCTGAGCTGTTTGGCCACAGGCAGAGCGCAGGTCCTATCCCTATGAGACGCGGAGAGACACTGAGGCTGAAACAGAAACGCTGTTCTATGTAAAACGAGGTGTATTGTGATTTTTCCAGCCAATCGCAACCATACCACATCCCAGTAAATGACGTCGCACACACATCTCACCCTGCTCTATTCTGTAATCTGATTTGCTGGCCGCCAAAAATACAGGAAGCGTCGAAAAAGGCGCGATCTTAAAGATGATGCACAGATTTTAACCTTAATTATCGCATGATCTGGAAATTTCGATCACCATAAAAACCTTGCCGATTTCAACTTTGTCGATAAAAATCGCTCAACACTAGTGGTTTTATATATCCATGTTTTGAAGTTTTAGGAAATGTTCACACTGCTTATTTGCAGTGCATACATTTGCGTGGCACAAAACATGTTCATTGCCTAGTTGAAATTACACACTTGCTAACGCATAATTTCTATATGAAAACAGTGCACAATGCCTGAGGCAGGTGTCTGTCTCCTATATTTTATTATTTTATGGCGTGTATTTACATGTCTATTCTTTTCAGGCGCATCAAAAATAACGAGAGTAAAAGGCACGTCATGTGAATGGCGGCACATTTTACATTGCAGTTTATGAGGAGTGTTAAGAGAATTGTTTGGGCATGCCAAAATACACTATATGAACATTCCCTTAATATGCATATAAAAAAGACTTAGGGGGAAATGTATGAAAACTGTCTAGGTCTAAGACTTTCTTTGTTGCCCAAAGTAGCCAATCATAGCTCTCCTTTAATTTATTCTGAACACTATATTAAACGAAAGGAGAGCTCTGATTGGTTGGTATGTGCAACAAAGAATGTCTTAGACCTAGACAGTTTTCATACATAAGGCCTTTAGATTTTACGTATTTCTATTCTATCTTTACCACTCCTTGGTCCTCAAAGCATATCCATGTATTATTTTCACATGATCAGGTGAAGACAATTCAATATATGGTATACATGTATATTAGCATTCTATAGACCATTTAAAATAAAAAGAACTAAAACATCTCCCCTCAACTCGGATCTAGTACGGTGCCATCCTCATCCTCCACGGGTCTTCTGTTTTCTTCTTGCTTCTTCCGAATGTGGATGGACATGTCCCATTACGTGATATCACTGTTCAGTTAGTTAAAGGGGTTGTCTCACTACGAAGATCATAGTTGAAAAAGTTTGGGGGCCAAAAATCTAACGGATGTACTTCCTTGGTTACTATTTGGCAAAGTGCTACGGTTTTAGAGAACGGCTGGTTTACAATGTGCTTTGCAACGTGTTTGTTTTTCTGGTCAGGGAAGCATTCTGTTCCCGCCCAGGTCGTGCACATGCAAAGGAAAGGGAGTTTTAAAAGGAGAGGCAAAGGGGTGTGTGTAATTTGGGAGGCAAGGAGGAGAAGCAGTGGGGAGGACATGCAGGGGGGGGTTGTGTGTATTGTATCCTCTTCACTGCCTCTCCTCCATCCCTGTGGCTGCCAATACACACATCCCTGTGGCTGCCAATACACCCTCCCCCGCTCTTCACTGCCTCTTGTCCCTGCATGTCTCTGCCAATAAACTAGGTGCTTTATACGCTGGGCACGACACATTGTAATGTGTCTAAAAAGGCGCATTACATATAGTAGCAATAATACGCTATGCAACTCCATAATGCAATTGAGGCGCATTGCACACACTAGTAATGATATGTTATGCGCCTCTGTTACGAAATGCGCATTACATACACTACCAACGATACGCTATGCGCCGCGATTTGTGCAATGCACCTTTTTAGTGGCATTAAGTTTACTATGCAAGGTATAACTGACGCCAGGTTTTTGAGAGAAACGGATTTTACACTGATTTAATGCACCTAAAAACTGCTGCAGCACTGCCAATTTTCGGACATGTCGCCGTAAAAGTTCAAATTACCCTTGTTTTGCCATTTTACAAATAATAAAAAAAAAAAAGTTAAACATAATTGATATCACCACATTTGAAAGAAAAAAATATCTATTAAAATATAAGATCATTTATCCTGCATGCTGAATTCGTAGAAGAAGAAAAGAATTCCAAATGCCAAAATTGTGTTATTTTTGTCATTTGCCGTCCCTTAAAAATTGGAATAAAAAGTTATCAAAAAGTCACATGTATCCTAAAATAGTACCACTTAGGTCCATAGGTGGAAAAACAAAAAAGTTATTGGTCACAGAAAATGGTGCTGCAGCTCAAATCAAGAAATATAAAGTAAGATCTTTTCACATTTCGCTCCACTCAGAATTGTTTTTCTGTACATTCTATGGTATGGTCAATGACACTATTAAAAAGTACATATTAAACTGCAAAAACAAGCCCTCATATATCTAGATGTAGACTGGTGGTGGCTTTAAGATGGTGGCAAGGGAAAAAAGAGCTGTTATTGGTTCCAGGTAATCACATGTGCGGCAGATTGACATTATGGGTCACATGTATGAAAATTGTCTTGGTCTAAAATTCACTTTGTTGCCCATAGCAAAGAATCAGAGCACACTTTTCATTTTTCCAGAGCACTATATGAAATGAAAGGGCTTCTCTGATTGGTTGCTAGGGAAAACACAGTGAATTTGAGGCCTAGACAGTTTTCATACATGAGGCCCTATATGTTGAATGTGGTTTAAAGTATCAAAGTAAAGACCACTGTATGTTGAACATTTTGCATTCTTAGACAATTTATGTAAGCACTGTTTATGTAAGGAATATACAGAGTAAAATAATTACAGTCAAAAAATTATATTTATTGTTAAAAGAAATGGCATGAAGAGGTTATATTTAAAGCAGCCAATATGTTTGAAAAGCCTTTACCTTGCAGAGACCAATTGTACTTTGTTGTTTTCTTGCATTAGGAGTCAAGGACATATTTGTTCTTTGAATTGGCGTTTAACAACTATGTTAGTAAATTAGGTTTGCCTTTTAATGAACCTCAAGTGCTGTATAATAAGATATTTATAATTGAAAGATGACTTATGTCAGTTCAAAATGAACTTACTTGTACCGGGTTAATTTTTTGGTAATTACTGGAGCTTAATGTCATCCTGTATAATGCAAAACCTTACAGTAATCGAAATATTCTGTATAAGAGACATACAGTGCAATGGACCTATAAATTATGCACCCTGATTCAGCCTATACAGAAGATAATTATGACAAAAAAAAATAAAATAAATTAGGCTTTCACATGAAAATGTATATAGGTGCCGCTTTTCAATTTAGAGACCAAATATGTTTCAGAGATATGAATATTTTTTTGAAAAAGTGATTAATTATGACATAAACTAATTAATAAAAATATAGATTTTTTGTGAGATATGAGCTAATAGGCAAAATTGTAAGATGTGATAAATAACTAAAACAAATCATAAACATTAAATCTAATAATTAGTAAATCGACTAAGTATAAAGAGTTAAATAAATGCAAGCTATGAAAAGTGCAGACGTTTAAATACTGACATGGTTTTTCAGAGGAAAAAGTGCATTTTTGTATTATTATTATTATTATTATTATTATTATTATTATTATTATTCTATGTATAAAGTTATAATAAGAAGAAAATAAATCTTTTAGACTTATCAGATTTTTGCATTGATTAAAATGTGGTGTGATTGTTAGCTAGGTCACAATTATAGATAAATACAATCTAACTAAGCTAATAACACTCACACATTTGTTCTGTTCATGTCTTTTAATGAGCATACTGAGTAAACATTTACCATGTAGAGAGAAAAAGAACATAAACCTGAGTGTATATCAATCCATAGTTAGACAAATTGCGGCACATATATTATGGCAATTGCACCAGAATTCTGCTGCAATTTGCACCAAAATACTTGCATACATCCTTTACACCGAATTTATTATGTGTTGTAGAAAGTTTTTAGATACTTATGTGCCTCATACAACAAAAGGGGCATGCCCTCGCCGAAGAGGCATGGCTTAACATGTGACATGGTGTGGCAAAAATGGGCCAAAATGTTGGTGTAAGTAGTGGTTTAAGGTAAGTATAAACTTAGACTGGACATTCTAAATCTGTGACTGATTTATTAACTTTATGATAAATGTGGTGCATTTTTAGACAGACAAGTTTACACTTTTGAATTATTAAAATTATTAAATGAAAATGTGGACCACCATAAGTTTCCCTGAGACCACATGGATGCACAATACGGAAAAAATGTATATGGACAGATAAAGCAAAAGTAAAACTTTATGTAACAAATACTATGGCAAAAAGAACACTGCACACCAACACCAAAATCTTTTTATAGCTGTGAAACATGATGGCGGAAATACCTTGCTTCCAATCATTTACAGAACAATTAATTTAAAGGTGTAAAATATTTTAAAGGTTTCTGTAAGGGCATCAGTCATAGAAATCAAGCTAAAGACATGACTAATAAAGTTTAATGACAAGACAAGGCAGACTAAAGACTTAAGAATGGATCACTAAAGAAAAATAGATTTATTTTTGGAATGGTCAATTCAGAGACCTTAAACCTATTAGGGCGCATTCACACGGCATGGTTTATCCGACCGGTATTTGTCCGTTACGTGTGCCGTGCACACAGCCATGGGGGGGATGGCTTTTCTCCGCTATGAGCAGAGAAAAGCCCTCCTCCTTCATATTGGCTTTCACAGATTCCATACGAAAACTGGACGGAAGAATGTGCATGTAGAATGTTTTTTCTGGTGGCCTGCGGGCAGAAAAACTGCGGGGCAGAAAACTTGTGCAGTAGGGACTGCTGCATGGGTTTTCCATAGAGCCCCGTTCTGCTAATTTTCGGCCGGTTTTTCAGACAGTCTGCAAAACCGCAAACCGCCTGGAAAACCGTCCGACAACCCATGCAGTGGGGACCTGCCCTTAAGATGCCTTGGCATGACCTACAGAGATAGGGCTGTGCATACAATGTATCTTTCTTTTTTTTTATCAGCAAACCTTTATTAAAGTTTGACAAAACAAAGCAGAACGGACTGTGTCAATCAATCAGTTAGATATGAGATAAGCATTAAAGACAACAAAGGGGAGGGGGAAGAACAGGGGAAATGACGACAATAACATAAAATAACACATGCCATGTTGTACCAGAGAAAATTAAGCACTTAAATCATTAAAGTTAGATAACAGCAACTGTTAGGATCTTTAGGTCTCTTAATGCTATATCTAATGGAACATAAGAAGAGTCCACTTAGTGGGATTGTGTCAAGGAATTATTAATCGGGCATGATATGGAAGAAGTTAAATTAATGAAAGTAGCTAGATTGCAACCAAGGTGTCCAGTTGTCTCTGATTTTTGATAATGCGTGGGGGGTTATGATTAGGCAGATCTCACAATGGCATTGTCTATTTATTCTAGTTATAACTTCTTTAATGTTTGGTGTGTAAGGGGTCTTCCAATAGAAGGCTATCACGTTTCTCGCCGCTATCAAAGCATGCGAAAATACCGTGCGAAAGGGGTAAGGTATTCCTTCAAAATTTAAATCTAGTATTGCTAGTTCAGGTTTTAATTTCACTGGCCAGTTGAAGAGGTTTTTTAGTAAAGATTCTAATTCTTGCCATAAGGGCTTAATTAGTGGACAGTGCCACCACATGTGCGGTAGGGAGCCTTTCATTCCACAGCCTCTCCAGCAGAAGTGAGAGTAGCCAGCACTACTATGTGCAAGTATATTCGGGGTTAAATACAATCTCAAGTGTATTTTCCTCGAGAGCTCTACGTGATTGGCGCATCTGGAGAATTTATTTGTTATATTGGCCGCTTTAATCCAATCTTCCGTTGAATATGAGAAGTTGAATTCACCTTCCCATTTTATTGCATAGGCAGGTTTAACATCTAAGTCTATCTCAGATAGGGTTTGATAGGCAGAGGATAAACCTTTCATGTTATGTACTTTTTTCAAAAGGAAGTTAGAAAATGGTGAGGAAATGTGAACCCAGTGTCATACCTGAAGGTATAAGAAGAAATGGTATTTAGGGATTGAAAATTGTTGAGCTAACTCTTCAAATGACCTAAGGTGTCCATTGTGGAACAGGTCTCCCACCTTTTGTATTCCTAATGCTATACAATTTGACATGGGTATATCTGGGGACAAAAGTTGCAATGTGGATAGTGGGCAGGATAATTTGTCCAGATGAACTTTCTGTTTGGTCACTATGAATTTGTGCCAAACAGTGGCTGCATGTGAGAGAGATAGTAATGGGTAGTTCTTGGGTAGGTCTCCAAATATCATTGCCGTGATATGATCCTTGAATGATCCATCCTTAATTATTACATTTTCTATGCAGGTCCAATGGTGGTTCTGTGGAGAATTCCAAAATAAATATATAGGTTCAAGAATGGAAGCTAGATTGTAAAGTAGTAGATTGGGTACCGATAAACCTCCATGTGACAGTTTCCTATATAGGTATTGGTTTTTAAATCTGGGTCTACCAGATCCCCAAATAAAGTGTAAGATATGGCGCTGTAGGGCTTTAACTAAAGTTTCAGGAAATAGAAATGGGAGTGATCTAGCAACATATAAATATTTAGGCAAGAGAAGCATTTTGGTGAGGTTGATACGTGCTAACCATGAAAGATGTAATTGATTTAATCTATTGATTTCTTTAAGAATGGATGCAGAAACAACTTCTAGATTCTTTTTAATTGTGTCCTCTATGTTTGGATATATCATTATTCCTAAGTAAGGGATATACTCAGCTGCCCATTGGAGATCCACGTCTGACAGTTGTGATTTTAATGAATGGTGACAGTTAATGGGTAGAAGTATGGATTTTGTGATATTGAGTTTGTAGTATGATATTGCGGCGTAGCGCTTTAACAGAGAAAGAAGTGCAGGAATAGAGGAGCTCGGTTGTTGACAAATAAGCAAGATGTCGTCAGCATATAAGCTTACGGTATGGGACTCTTGACCAATTGAAATTCCTTTAATATGTGGGGTACTTCTAATGTGTTCAGCCAGAGGTTCAGCACAAAGGTCATAAATGAGGGGAGATAGTGGGCAATCCTGTCTAGTGCCGTTAGATATTTTAAAACTATCTGAGAGAAATCCTGAGGCGAAAACTTTGGCAGAGGGACAGGAGTATAAAGACAGTATTGCCGAGAGTATAGGGCCAGAGAAACCAAATTTTAATAAGACCCTATGTATATACTCCCAATTTATCCTGTCGAAGGCTTTTTCTCCGTCTAAAGACAGGAGAGCGATAGGTGTTTTTTCTATTTGCGCCAATTGCAGAATGTCTATTATCCGTCTTATTCCATCTCTTGTTTGTCTGTTTTTTACAAAGCCTATTTGGTCTTTGTTGATTAAAAAAGGGAGTATATCATTAAGTCTGTTGGCCAGAATCTTAGCATATATTTTGATATCTGAATTAAGTAGGGAGATTGGCCTATAATTAGTGACTTGGTCTGTAGGTTTCCCTGGTTTGGGTATGGTGGATATAGTGGCTGTAAGCATCTCGCCTGGGGGAGCTCCTTTCGTGGTAATGGAGTTAAAAAGTCTTAATATGTGTGGGAGTAATGTACTACTAAAAAGTTTGAAGTATTCGTTTGTGAGGCCGTCTGGTCCAGGGGATTTATTACATTTAAGTTGTCGAATAGTTTTTTCAATTTCGGGTATTGTGATAGGAAGGTTAAGGAGGACAATTTTTTCGTCTGTTAGGGAGGGGAGAGCAACCTCATTGAGAAAACTATCGATATTTTATTTTTTGACTGGTAAAATGGAAGGGTCTCGGTTCAGGTTATACAACGAGCTGTAATAGGTCGCAAATTCATTTGAAATTTTTTGCGGATCACAGATTTTACCTTTGCCGAGAGAGGTGAGAAACGGAATTCTAGTTTTTGCTTGTATGACTTTCACTCTTTTCGCTAATAGTTTGCTGGGCCTGTCTCCTTGCAAATAGAAGTTCCATTTTAATCTATTTAATTGATTTTCGTATTGCTGCAGCTGCAAGTTACTTAATCGTTTTTTTCAATTGGCTCAATTCTTCTTTAATGGCTTGGGAAGGATTTGTTTTAAATCGAGTGTCTTGATACTGTCTAGCACCTCATTAAGTTCCTTGTCTCTAAGTTTTTTTTCTCTCTTGGAGATGGAAATAAAAAGACCTCTGGCATACGCTTTGTGTGCGCACCATACTATTTCTTCTGATGGGGCAGAGGGAACATTAAAATCGAAGTACTCTCTAAGGGCTTTCTCTACTTCCTGAACGACTTTGGGTGATTTCAATAAGAAGTTGTTAAGGCGCCAAGGGGAGTGGAAGGGGGGAGAGAAGCCGTCCTTGAATGATAAAAAAATTGGCGCGTGGTCGGACCATGTTTTGTAGCCTATCGAAGCGTGGGAGACAGATTGTAAGGCTTGTCTATTAAGCAAGAAGTAATCAAGTCTTGCGTGGGAGTCCTTAGCTGCTGAGTAATGAGTAAAGTCTGAATCTGTGGGATGTGAGTAGCGTATTCACAGAAAAAAGCTAGAAGGGCCTTACTATTAAAATATAACTTTTAATTTACATATATTAAAATACACGATGGCCACAATACCTAATCTCAATACCAATTTGACCACATAGCATAATCCCAGGTCGAGATGGGAAAACCATAGATGGGTAGTGGATAATAACAATTAGCAGATAGATCTACAATAACCCTACATCTATAGCCTCCCTCTACGGCCAGAGTAATCGTCCCAAAAGGGACGGCCCCATCCATCGATGGCTAATCCTGGATTCCCCAAATTTCATATATTGCAAGAAATCACCTGGTGTGAATAATACTGTGTATATCTATATAGATATAGATACAATACTTGAAAGCAGATACATAAAGTACTCTAAGAAAAAAGAGACCATACACAGTACTAACAACAGAATGCCACCTAGGTCAAAGATAAATACCTTACAGGGACACTCTGTACTCCACTAATAACCATTACCCCAACAATAATGCAAACGTATACACATCTGAGCACCAACGGTAATCCTTAGCAAACTGAACAAGTGCACTCCATGTCTCCCGACGCGTTTCCCCCCTCCAATATATAGGGGTTCTTCAGGGGAATATCGATCATGGCACCAAACAGTGACAAGATTGTCTTCAAAAATAGAGGACTCAGAATCGAGTCACTCCATATCACAATGGACTGCAATAATTGTGGTACAGCGTGGGATTGAGATAGACATCCCTATATAGGTACACTGTGCTCAATAGCCCAATCGTAGCTTACCTGTGTTACGTCCCACGAAGAAAGCACGGCTAGAATCGCGCATGCGCAAGATCGCGGTTCACTCTTTCCCGCGGCGTGTCTTAAAGTGTACAGCGCATGCACGAACAAAACTACTTCCGATCTGCAGATACGGAAGTAGTTTTGTTCGCGCTGCGCTGTACATTTTAAGAAAACCCGCGGAAAGAGTGAACCGCGATCTTGCGCATGCGCGATTCTACCCGTGCTTTCTTCGTGGGACGTAACACAGGTAAGCTACGATTGGTCTATTGAGCACAGTGTACCTATATAGTGATGTCTATCTCAATCCCACGCGTACCACAATTTTGCAGTCCATTGTGATAGGAGTGACTCGATTCTGAGTCCTCTATTTTTGAAGACAATCTTGTCACTGTTTTGTCCCCATGATCGATATTCCCCTGAAGAACCCCTATATATTGGGGGGGGGAAAAACGCGTCGGGAGACAGGAGTGCACTTTTCAGTTTGCTAAGATTACCTTTTGGTGCTCAGATGAGTAACGTTTGCATTATTGTTGGGTATTGGTTTAAATTAGTGGATACAGATTTGTCCCTTAAGGTTTTTAAATCTTTGACCTAGGTGGCATTCTGTTGTTAGTACTGTGTATGGTCTCTTTTTTCCTAGAGTACTTTATGTATCTGCTTTCAAGTATTGTATCTATATAGATATACACAGTATTATTCACACCAGGTGATTTCTTGCAATATATGTATTAGGGAATCCCAGGATTAGCCATCGATGGATGGGGCCGTCCCTTTTGGGACGATTACTCTGTCCGTATAGGTAGGCTATAGATGTAGGGTTATTGTAGATCTATCTGCTAATTGTTATTATCCACTACCCATCTATGGTTTTCCCATCTCGACCTGGGATTATGCTATGTGGTCAAATTGGTATTGAGATTAGGTATTGTGGCCATTGTGTATTTTAATATATGTAAATTAAAAGTTATATTTTAATAGTAAGGCCCTTCTAGCTTTTTTCTGTGAATAAGTTTCTTTTGGGCCGTCTTTTTTCCACCACTAAAAAGGTGGACTCTGTGACTTTGTTGTTTGTTTTGGCTCTAAGTTAATGGAGGGATTTTTGAGTGTACCGATCCAGAGAGAGGGATGGCTTAATGAGGCTAACAAGGTGTTTTCTACAACTAGTAGGGATAAGGACGGTGATAGTGTGGACTTAAAAACCATCTTTAATGAGTTATATGTTGGATATCGAGATAATATAAAATCATGGTGGGAATTACAGACCCTGGAGAACTATATTAAGGCAAGAGTAGTGCCTAAGGGTCTGAGAATAAATGTGAGTCCCGCTAGCCGCTCGAGGTCTCCTGAGCTAATCAAGAAGTGGGAGCAGGTACTTATTGAAAGCTCTGTACAGTTAATGCCATTATTGTTGAATGAGGAGAAAATCACCCTAGAGAAAACATCTGTACCCTGAATTTAGTTAAAATTTAAAAAACCCTAAAATTTAAAGGGGATCCAGACTTTTTTAAGGAGGTAGAAAATTTCTCCAAAACGCGATTGAAAAATATCAGAATTCAATTAAATATAGAAAACAACAGAAGTTTAATCGAGATGTAAATGAATTTCGTGATCAAAAAGCTTTTTCCTTCCTTGGGGAAGAAAAAAATCTAACGGAGACTGACATTTCCTCCTCTGATCCGGATAACAGCGACTCTGATAGTAGACGCTGGGACGGAAGGAGAGGAGGGACACATAGAGGGAGATCCCGATATCAATACTCCAGACGTTGGAATTCACAACGAGGAGATCGTGCCTCTTGGAGGGAAAGAGCCCAAATATGGAAGGTACCATCCCCAAATCGATTTCAGGGGGGCGGAGGGGAATCTATGGCCTCCTCCTCCTCCTCTACCTCCTCCTGTCCGCAGGGGTTATCCCAACCTTTTTTGGAGAAGGAACTTCTCTCTACCGATATCCCCGAAGTAAAAACAAAGAGGGGGAGAGGAAAGAGAAGATAGGGAGTGTGATAGATGATAGGAATCAAATTGTTAATCTCTCCAAAAGAGATTTAACGAATGAGGAAAGAAGGGTTCTCTCAAGAGGTTTGTCTTTTGTCCCGATGACCAGGTTTAAACGTTTTGATTGGGTCAAGGATATTAATCTTTTCATTAGGAAATTAAAATGGGCTAAGTACTTCAAATTAGAGGAACAAAATTTGTGTACTGATCTGGGTATAGAATCATCAGACCTAGAGGGGGTAAGAACCTTAGAAGGACTGTTGGATGAAAATGAGGGGGTAGATAAATCTGGATTGGAGACAAAATTAAAACCAAAGAGCACCAGAATGAACCCAAATAATCCGACACCGGAGATCGATATATTTTGGCATGGTTGAGAGGGACTTGCGGTTCCTTGAGTGGAGAGAACAGGAAATCGGTTCTATAGGAAAACCCCCAATCTGAGTGCTGGTGAGATGAGAGCTTTACTTAAATTTGGAGCAGACACCAGCGTAGTAAAAAGGGCCCTTCGATAAGGGGGGTAATATGGTCATTATGGACCAGGACCAATATGTAAATATGTGTCAGAGCCTCCTGGAAAATAAAGAAAATTATAACATACTAAGAGGAGACCCAACCGAAATGTATCTCAAGGACCTAGAGGTCTTGGTAGTGGAAGCTCTTGATCTGGGAGTGGTGTCTAGGAATGAATCACAGTTTATTCTCCCTAAAAAACCACAAATTGCCACATTTTACTCACTCCCTAAAATACACAAGGGCCTTAGCCCGTTAAAGGGACGCCCCATAGTGTCAGGGATAGACTCGCTTACGCAGAACTCTGGTATTTATCTTGATAGGGTGCTTAGAGAATTTGTTACTGGATTGCCCTCCTATATCAGGGATAGTTCTGATTTATTGCGCAGACTTGAAGGTATAAATGTTGAGCCTGATGTTAAACTAGCCTCCATTGACGTTGAAGCGCTTTACAGTAGTATCCATCATGAATTAGGCCTTAAAGCAGTGGCGCATTTTTTGAGTACGAGAGGGACCCAGTTTAAAAACCATAGTACCTTTATTCTTAAACTCTTAGAGTTCGTCCTGACCCATAACTACTTCCTCTTCGGACCCAGGGTCTACCACCAGCTCAGGGGCACTGCGATGGGGAGCCCTTGTGCTCCCACATACGCGAATTTGTTCCTGGGCTGGTGGGAGGAGACCATGGTGTTCGAGGAGGAAGGCAATAACTTTATGCCCCATATACTATTCTGGGGCAGATATATCGACGACGTCCTTATTTTGTGGCAAGGGTCAGGCGAACGGTTCACTGAGTTTGTTGAATTTCTTAATAACAACCAGATTGGTTTACGGTTCACTAGTGAAATCAGTGATAAGGAGCTCTCTTTTTTGGATCTGAAGATTGTGATAGATCAGCTTGGACAGGTACAGACGACAACTTATAGAAAGCCAACATCGACGAACAACCTCTTGAGATGGGAAAGTCATCACCCGGTTGCCCTGAAGAAGGGTATCCCAAGGGGTCAGTATTTAAGGATTAGGAGGAATTGCTCTCAGATCGAGGGCTTCTATACCCAAGCTAGGGACCTCCATTAAAAGATTTTTGGAAAGGGGCTACCCGATGAATGTATTACAATCTGCATTCAACTATGCCCGAGGATCAAACAGGACTGACCTATTAGTACCCCGTCAGAAACAGGATGAGGCAGGTAGGGGGAAGTGTAGGATTATTGGTACATATGACAACATGTCTACAGAGATCTTTAAAATCCTCAAAAAAACACTGGGTTTTGCTTCAGTGTGACCAAGGGCCTCAAGGGGGTCCTGCCTGATCACCCATTAGTCACATTTAGGCGGGGGCGCTCGATTGGGGATAGGATAGTCCATAGTCACTATATCCCCCCCTAAAAGAAAGGGGACATGGGAGCGTAAAACCCCAAAAGGGATGTACAGATGCGAAAATGTATCTATTGTCCATATGTTTGCACAGACCAAGAGTTTCAAAAGCACAGTGACTGGAAAAGAGTATATGATTCGGGGATTTTCCCCAACTGTGACTCTGAAGGAGTTTATATGTGATTACCTGTGAGTTGGTAACCTCCAGTACGTGGGGAAGACCACAAGAGCTATAAAAGTTAGGTTTGGAGAGCACCTGGGAGAAAATCAGGAATCGACGGGACACCCCATTGTCCCATCATGTCTGGTCTTACCATGGTGGTGTGTCGTCGGACTAAAGCTCCTGGGGATTTGAGAAAATACAGAAATCCCCAAGGAAGGTGATTTGGACAATAACTGCTAAGGAAAGAAACTGGGGTGGATGTTCAGGTTGGAAACAGTTAAGGCCAAAGGGATTGAACGAAATCCTCTATTTTGGATGTTATATATAGAAAATGGTACCCATACCCTCTTGAGGTGATCGGAGCAGAATGCTCTATAGCCTATTGTATTAATTATCAAATGGATTCTTATCTCTATATTAGTTAAGTTTGTTATTATTTTGATATAGGTACTTCCAGTGCAATTCCCCATCTTGTGGGTTTTATTTTTGCCCCTGTAGAAATTTCTGAATTTGTAAATACCTGTGGGATACTTGTCCCATTTGTATCTATTATCGCATCTCCTACAATTCGGGGAAGATAGTCCCTACATTAACCTATTTCCCTAAGAGTCCTCTAGCCGGTACTTTTGAGTTCTAATACCGTTGCGCCTTGTTGCCATTAGGACAGTATGGCATAGGACCGTGGGCATGTTTTGATAGGTAATGTTTATTTGCGCATTGTGCCGATCTACTTATGATAGGTTTGAACCTATAGCATCTTAGAACACTACGGCGCATGCGCGGCCCTGCCAGAGTTAAAAGCTATACTTACTTTTCTTGTGTAGGACGCAGATAACGGAAGTAGTTTTGTTTGCCCCATGCGCTGTACACTTTAAGACACGCCGCGGGAAAGAGTGAACCGCGATCTTGCGCATGCGCGATTCTAGCCGTGCTTTCTTCATGGGACGTAACACAGGTAAGCTACGATTGGGCTATTGAGCACAGTGTACCTATATAGGGATGTCTATCTCAATCCCACGCTGTACCACAATTATTGCAGTCCATTGTGATATGGAGTGACTCGATTCTGAGTCCTCTATTTTTGAAGACAATCTTGTCACTGTTTGGTGCCATGATCGATATTCCCCTGAAGAACCCCTATATATTGGAGGGGGGAAACGCGTCGGGAGACATGGAGTGCACTTGTTCAGTTTGCTAAGGATTACCGTTGGTGCTCAGATGAGTATACGTTTGCATTATTGTTGGGGTATTGGTTATTAGTGGAGTACAGAGTGTCCCTGTAAGGTATTTATCTTTGACCTAGGTGGCATTCTGTTGTTAGTACTGTGTATGGTCTCTTTTTCTTAGAGTACTTTATGTATCTGCTTTCAAGTATTGTATCTATATAGATATACACAGTATTATTCACACCAGGTGATTTCTTGCAATATATGTATTAGGGAATCCCAGGATTAGCCATCGATGGATGGGGCCGTCCCTTTTGGGACGATTACTCTGTCCGTATAGGTAGGCTATAGATGTAGGGTTATTGTAGATCTATCTGCTAATTGTTATTATCCACTACCCATCTATGGTTTTCCCATCTCGACCTGGGATTATGCTATGTGGTCAAATTGGTATTGAGATTAGGTATTGTGGCCATCGTGTATTTTAATATATGTAAATTAAAAGTTATATTTTAATAGTAAGGCCCTTCTAGCTTTTTTCTGTGAATAAGTTTCTTTTGGGCCGTCTTTTTTCCACCACTAAAAAGGTGGACTCTGTGACTTTGGATGTGAGTAGCGCCAGGGGTCGTGCAGATTTTCCTCTGCCAAAAGGTTTTTTAATTCGGGAGCATGTCTAGAGTTGGTGTTAGATCTATCTTGCGCTTTGTCAATTATAACATTAAAATCTCCACACATTACCAGGTTACCCTTAAGGATTTGTTTGGTTTTAGAGATTAGTTTGGAAGCAAAGGAAATCTGGTGGGTGTTGGGGGCGTATAAGGCTACTAAAGTGTAAGCTACGTTATTGAGTGTACATTGGATAATGACATATCGACCTTTAACGTCTGTAAATGATTGGTGTAAACAAAAGGCTACAGAGTCTTTAACGAAATATGGAGCCCTCCAAAATTTTTGACGTCCAGCGCTGAGTGGAAAGCATGAGGGAACTTTTTATGTTTGAGTCGGAATAAATCAGTATTCCTAATATGTGTCTCTTGCACGCAAACCACATCAGCATGGGACTTCAAAATATCCTTCCACATCAATGATCTCTTGAATGGGGAGTTAAGACCATTAACATTAAGTGATAGAAACTTGATAGCCATATTGAGGGTCATAAAATATTAGGTGGAACAAACATATCGTCACTGTTTAATCAAGTAGGTAGGTTACAAAATTCTTAAGTGTTGACAGTACATGGCATAAGAACATATTCTTAAACTAAACTACAAAATTGCAAGAGAACTGCAAATATTTTAACCTGCGTTAGCACAATAAATGAGCAAGTATTTCCAGAGGGGCTGGAAATAAAACAAGGGGGCAAGTCTTTTGCCTCAGCCTACAAAAGATGACGGTTGACGGGGATAAAACCCGAAAGAAAACAAAACTATCAGGATGTATTGATAGCGAACTGGAGAAACTCCAAGGACTTCTGGGTTTACTAATAAGGATCAAGAAACTTATCAGTCATTGGTGCGTGGTTTAGGTCTGTTCACTTTTTCGGACCAGAGCAGAGTCATGGCCTCTGGTCTGACGGGCCCCCTTTCTCTGTGGTGGAGTGATGGCGTGGATAGCAAAATTCCAGGACAGAAGGAGCTCCTTTGCTGACGTTGGAGAGTTGCAGGTGTAAGCAGTTCAATCCTTTGTTACAACTAGTTTTACCGGAAAGCCCCATCTGTAGCTAATGTTATGTTCTCTGAGGATTTTAGTAAAAGGTGCAAATTCCTTACGTTTGAGCATGGTGCCAGCGGATAGGTCTGGAAAAATGGACAGGTTAGCGAATCTGTCTGGGAGCGAGGTCTGACCTCTTAGAGCTTTCAGAAATTCATCCTTGGTCTTGAAGAAATGAACTCTAGCAATGACATCTCTTGGTATAGATGGTGCAAGATGTTTGGGTTTTGGGAGCCGGTGAATTCTATCAATTGCTAGTTCCAATTGAGAGGCGTTTGGGAGCACACTCGCCATAAGATCTGTTAAGAAAGGTGAAAGAGCATCCGCGTTCACTGATTCTGGGACTCCTCTAATTCGTATATTATTTCTTCTCGATCTGTCCTCCAAGTCGAGGATCTTAGATGATAGCCGTTGTACCTCTTCCTCTAACTCTGCATTCGCATCTATCAGTGAGTTGTGTGAAGTGGCGAAGTCTGCCATTTTTTTTTCAATGTGATCTGTTCTTGAGACCAAGGACTGTATATCTGATTTGAGGTCAGTCATAATTTGTGTAAAATCTCTGTGTAGAGTATCTCTAAAGGATGAGAAGAGTCTTTGGAGAGTGGACTCAGTTAAGGGAGCCTGATCTGCACAGTCCTGGGAGTCCATCTCTATTGATTCTGGGCACGGAGAGACTGCTGATAGTTGGGAGTAAGGATTTTGGTCTACTAGAGCTTGTAGTAGCGGGGAAGATTGTTGGAAGAATTGAGTGAGTTTCGCAGGATTGGTTTTTGGTGCTTTCTTTGCCGAGTTCCTCATTCTCCTCTGAGTACGGAAAGACATATATACTGGTGCGAGTAGTAAAGATTCTCTTTTCTCTTTTTTTTTTCCCCTCTTTTTGGACAATAATCAAGATGCACACAGGTGTGTGGGTTTTCCTGAGGGATAGCTGGTAACAGGAGCTAAAGAATGCAAGTCCTAGTTTGAAAAAGGGGGGGGATAAAAAGGGAGGTCCACTTTCTTTTCTTTTTTTGTTAAATGGGTTTTCAGGTGAGAGTTGGGAGACGTCCGTGGCTAAAGCAGAGTCGTAATATTAATTGAGAGAGAGAAGTAGCTTGTGCCCGGAGAAGTAACTGACCGCAAGTTAAAGGATAATGGGCTCAAATGTACTTAGTGAGAATTAGCGAGCTCTGGCACTTTGTAGGGTAGGGAGTAGTATGATTATTTTCAAATCCTAGCTTTCAAGAGTCGTATCGCAGTTCAGAGACTTATTAGCTGAGTTGCAGAACGGTATGACTTGCAGAACGGTATGACTCTTAGTAAGATAGTGTAAGGTTGAGTCTCAGGGCTGCTGGCAAGCAGTGTTAGTTTGCAAGAGGCTATATAAATAAGGAATAGCAGGGACTGTGTGTAGGAGTTGCTGTATCCTCAGGATATAAGGGGTTAACTCCAAACTGACTTGTAAACAGGCTGTTGAAGTCAGAGAATGTAAACAATGAGAATATTTTCTTCTGTTATGGGTTGAAAGGGGAGAGGGAGCAGTCTCTCCAACATAGGCTGATCTTTTAATTGAAAAAGAGTTGCTGTGTTATAAAGTGCAGATCAGCATCAAAATGGTGCCAAGCGCTACCGGCAGGGATGAAATGGCGGGTTCACAGATTAAATCACTGGTTGAGCCCTTACAGAATAGGACAGGGGTTCAACTATATTGATGCGAACCAAGTCCCCTTATCTTGTTTTCCCTGTGGTGAGCCGGGAATTCAGCGTGTTTGCACTGGGCTCCCCTGATCAGTGGTAAACAGCGATGCTGTGGAGCAGGGCGCGGTAATGAGATGGCGCCAAGCGCCGGTACCTGTGAGCCGAGACTGGCTAGATGAACAGCTTCTTTCTGCGAGGTAGGCGCGGGCAGTCCGGCAGGTGTGCAGGTTCCCCGTGAGTGTTCGCAGCACCGGTTCTCTGCACCCCCGCTCGATCAGAGTCTCACTGAGAACGGGGAGAGTTGGCAGAAGATGTCTGCTGTGAGTGAGGGCACATGAAGATGGCCGCCGTCTCTGGAAGTAGGTGCAGGCTTCTCTTTCTCCTTCGCCTGAACTCCGGTTCTGTATGGCCCAGCGGGGTGCGGGCGGTCTCAAAACGGTCTCTGTAGTTAAAAATTGCAGGTCCTGGTGATGGTCCGAGGATCGGTTTTAGTTTACCGCAGGAGGTTTGGATGGGCCGTTTTCAAAGTCCCCAGGCTGGGCTCTCTCTAAGTGCGAAGTCGGATGTTTACTCAATGTGATCAATAAAAGACATGTACAGTACAGCTGTCTATGCATTAATAGATTTTATTTGCCCTACTAATTAAAAGGGTGTTCTGAGCCCAAACACTGCTCTTTTGTCTGTTGTGGTATGAGTAGAAATAGAAGAGAAACCTCATATTTACCTTCCGAACGCTCCCATTCACTCAAGGCTGACGGTCCGTTCACTGCCGCTGAAGCAGTGAAAGGTCTTCATTCACCTGACAGCCGCAGCCAATTACAGGCCACAGAGGTGACGTGCACATGACATTGTTGCCTGTGATTGGCTGCACCTGTCACGTGAGGAATGGACATTCACTGCTTACTTTTCGGGGTGAACACAGCGGCAGCCAGGAGTGATTGGGAACATCAGGGAGGTAAGTATGAGGTTTTTATTCTATTTCTAACCATACTGCAACAGACAATTAAGCAATGTTAAGGCCCAAAACACCCCTTCAAGTGAAAAATGTTTGATTTTTAATTTTTCTTTTTTTTTACATTTTTTTCTGAATGAAAAGAACATACAGTAGTTGATGCATAACAACAGAAAACCTAATAATGAATCTAATAATAGCATGCTCCTTGCTTCCCTATAGTTGTGGCTACCAGAAGCCATGCTTTGTTAAAAATTTTTTGTTAAAAAGTTTTTACGGCGGTTAAATGGTTGTGTGCGAACCACCTTGCATTTGCCATGCGGGTTTTTCCCTTTGTTTGTTTAAACCTACTGAAAGCCTATTCGGTCCCCTCTGATCCCCCCTGGCTTTTTTTGGGGAATCGAAAACCCCAAATTCTCCCTTTTAATTATCCCTTTTTGTAGGCCCAAAGTTTGGATTTTTTCCCTTTTTTAAAGCCCAATTTCCCCCTTCCCACTTTGGGGCCCTTTTTTAACAAGCCCTCTCCAACACTTCGGGGGCCTGTTTCCCTTGTTCTTAGAAATGTTTTTTTTGCCATGTCTTTCCCCTTTTTTTTTTGTCATCTAGTTTTGCCTGTGTCATTTTTAAAATTTGTCTTTTCTTTTTTTTTCCTAGTTTCCCTTTTTTTATGCTTTGTTTCCTTCCCCCTTGGGTTTTTTTTTTAGCCATATTAACTTAAAAAATTTAAAAAAAATTTAATAATCTTTATTTAATAGCCATTAATACCCCATTTTTCCTTCTTTTAAAATTTCCCTTTGGGCTATTTTTCCCTTTACCATTGTTCTTAGCCCATAGCCATGACTTTTTTCCTGTTTTTTGCCCCAGACTGTGTGTTCAAACATTCGGGCCCTTTTTTTCCCTTCTGCCAGGGTTTTTTCTATGTAACCCTAGCCCCTTTGCCTTTTTATTGGGCTTGCAACGTCTCCTGCCCAGTCTCTTATTCCTAGTTTTCTTGTTTTTCCATTTTTTAATACCTAGGGCCTTGTATTTTTGGGGCCCTTTACCACCCCTTACTTTTTTGTCCTCCATCGGGGCCCCCCCCTTTTCCCTCTGTCGGGCCTTTCTGTCTATTATGTTTTCTTGCTTGTTATAGTTTTTTTCCCCAATTTTAAACAGTCCCGGAAAGCCCCATGCCTCTTCCCTTTCCCCCCGTTTGTCCTCTGTCTGTGTCGTGCCCGTGTGTGCACTTCGGATCTGTCCAGATCAGCTACCACTACCGGGGGGAGGGGGTTTGGAAAGGTCACACATGGGCCCTTTGGGGGGAAACCCAAAATTTTTAACCATAAAATTTGCACTGTGAAGAATCCGATGGCCACTTAAATTAAACGCCCCCTTAAAAGTTCCCTTTCATTTGGCAGAGGGGGGGGCCCACCCCCTTCCCAGTAAAAATTGGGTGAAAAGAAAATTTTCCGGGCCATGGACCCTGCTGACCCCTTTTTCCTTAATTCTCTTTGCTTCCCGGCGGTTTTTCCTTTTCTAGTTTTTTTGTGGGAGCTGCTCACCTACATTTGTAGGTTTTTCTTTTGGTGCCACTACAGTTTTAGGCCTGCCCCTGGTTTAGAGTATCTGTCCCAGTGGCTCATCATCCCGCCCAGAGATTCTATCCTGCTGGCTCATCGTCCCACAGAGAGCTTCCCACTCTTCCTACCTAGCATCCCAGTTGTTCCTCCTATGCACCTCCTTTTCTAGGTATTCCCAGTACTTGCTCTCATCGGTAGTTGGTTTTTGAGAATGCCCCCAAGGAAGTTTTGGGCCTCAAACCTATGTGGGATTTCCTCTCTGCTGATTTGGAGGAGGAGAAGGGGGCACAACAGGGGTGGGGTACTGTCACTGCTGCTGATTGTACAGTTGCTTTATTGTTCCTAGTTTCATGTTTATGACTGCGTTCCTTGTTTGTTCTTAGCCAAAGTTCAAAGCCATTGTTCCTTGCTAGTGTTCATTGAACTGTTCAAGAAAAGTTAAGTTCGAACTTCATGATTTTTTAGAAATCGAGCCGAACCGAACATTTGACAGTTTGTTCGGGTAAATGTTTGAGTTCTACATCACGTTTGACACTCTATTTTAATAGTTTTCATGTCCGAAAATTGGCATCGCTGTAGCAGTTTTTAGGTGCATTAAATCAGTGTAAAGGGCGCCAGGAAGGATGATACTCTCAAAAATCTGGCGTCAGGTATACCTTGCATAGTAAACATAATGCGCCTAAAAAGGCGAGTTGCGCCTTTTCAGACTCATTGTGCAAATCACAGCACATGACATATCATTGCTAGTTTATGTAATGCGCCTCGATAGGCACATTGTGTTATGGAGGCTCACAGTGTATTATTTTTAGCTGCATTACAATGTCGTGCCCGACGTATAATGTGCCTAGTTTTGGTGTACTGTTAAGGATGTAATTTAAACAGCTTCTCCTCACCTGTATAGGTATAAAATTAACCAATACATTTTCTCCCATTGACTGTAATGGGGTTCAAGTTCGAGTCCAACTTCAAAAAGAATTTCTCAAAGTTTGAGGGTCGACTCGAACATTTTACTGTTCGCTCATCACTATTCATAGTTACGTAGTTAGTACGGTTGAAAAAGACACTTGTCCATCAAGCTCAACCATGTGTGGGGAAAATGTGGGTGAAGGGAGAGAGATAAAGATATTAAGCACCAGTCCCTCACACAGGTTAATGTCCCTTGAACCCACAAGGCAATAACCAATCTGCTCCAGTGGGACCCTATCTTTGGACCCCAACCTCCACCATGCTAGGATCCCAGAATTTTACATAGCTACATACGCATAAATATTCTTTATGTTCCAGGTAGTGTATCTAAGTCTTCTTGAAACTCTCTTCTTTTCCATGCTGTGACCAGCTCCACAGGCAGGCAATTCCACAGATTCACATACTTACATGTGGAAGAACGCTCTTCTCCTCTGGAGATTGAATCCCTTTTTTCTCTAGTCGAAGGGAATGTCCCCCTTGTCTTTTGAGGGTGCTCCCACTTGAAACTTATTTTAACCCCATATTTTTTTAGTGGCACCATTTAATATTTATATCATTTAATCATGTCCCCGCCGAGAGCCGTCTTTTCACAAGACTAAATGAGTCAATTCTGACTAACCTCGTCCTCATAACTAATATGCTCCATTCCCTTATAAGTTTGGTTGCTCGTCTTTGTACTCTCCTATAATACCGACCATTAAATCTCTCTATAAAGTTGGCCCAGAACTGAACAGCATAATTCTAATGAGTGTCGCACCAATGCTTTGTTAGAGAGGTAGAATTTCATCCTTGTCCCCCGCGAGTCCATATGCCCTCTTTTAATACACGCCAATTAAGAGATGGGCGAATTAGCTCAAAAATTCGTTTACGTATCCCTTTGCCGAATTTTCCCCACAAAAATAACTTCGGTTCTATTTACTTCGGGACGAATCCGAGTTAAAAAACTCTAATTCAGGGCTGCACAGAGCCCGCAGGGGCAGAAGAACATTTGTGCCATCTTTAAAATATGCAAGGGAAGCTGGTTTTGTACTTCATACCATGTTGTGTTTTAGTATGACCCCACCATTGACTGCCACCACTCTTATAAACGCTTCACTCTATGAATTCCCTTGGGCACTAAGAGGGACAAAACTGACCAAAAAAACTGAAGGATGAATGCAGACTTGATAAAGTCATGGCAGCTGATAGCTTGGAAAAAAAACAAGGCTGAGGGCTCGGTGGCAACAAGTAGTCCAGATGTGGAGGTGACTGCGGCATCCACAGCAGCATGATGGTCAGAGAGTGGCACAATGACATTCTGGAGGTGGCAAAAACCAGGTCGCCAAAGATTGTCACAAAGACACAGGTGTGGAAGATGACGTCAATCAACAGCAGCAGCAGCATGAGGTCAGACCGTGGCACAATGACATTCTAAGAAGGTGGCAAAAACAGGATTAGGCCACAGAGTGACACAATTTGTACACAGTGGTAGGTCACAGCAAGCAGCATCATGATGTCAGACATTGGCACAATGACATTCTGGAGTTGGCAAAACAGTAGTAGCCACAGATTTACAATCATCTGTCCAGGCACAATGACAGAGTGTGGAGTACAGTGGCAGCACATGAGGTCCAGACAGTGCACAATTACATTCTGGAGGTGGCAAAAACTGGATGTAGGCCACAGAGTGACACAAATGACAGAGAGGGGAGTGACGCGGCAGCAGCATGAGGTCAAGTGTGGCACAATTGACATTTCTGGATGTGGCAAAAACAGTAAAGGCCACAGAGTGGCAAACAATGACAGACAGTGGGATGTCAACGGCGGCAGAGCATGTAGGTCAGACAGTGCACAATTGATCATGTCTGGGGTGGCAAAAACTGGAGTAGTGCCACAGAGTGGCACAATGACACATTGGTGTAGGGATACGCAGCAGCCCAGCAGAAGCATGAGGTCCAAAGATTGGCACATGACATTTCAGTGAGGTGGTCAAAAACAGGAGTAGGCCACTGAGTGGCACAATGACACAGTGTGGGGGTTACGGGAGCAGCCACAGCAGCAGCATGAGGTCAAACAGTGGCACAATGACAGATCCAGACAGCACTTCAACTTAAAAGCAGTTTATTTCCACCCAAACCGTGCAAAGCAACGTTTCAGCTCATACTGAGCCTATCTCAAGCAAAGTATAGTGTTCCACAAAGTGTATAAATACAAGTGCATTGATCAAACAAGTGAATACATATGTGTCAATAAACAAGAGAATATTCCATTAATCAGTGTTACATAGTAATAAATCAAGTGCATACAAACATTATACAATGTAAGATACAGCTATATCCATTAGACATGTGTATTAAACCGCCACATAATGCATCTCGTCGTTCTCTTGCTCTGCCTTTTTTTACTGTGCATGTCCATGGAGCTAATATCGCGGGATTATGCATCATGTTTGTCAGAACGACGGAGAGGAATCTTGCGCATGCGCACTGAATAATTTTAATACATCAGCGCCATTCAACTCACTGGCATTGTGACAGCAAGCTACATTAATAAACACTCCTAAACGCCGCTAAACAACAAACCTCCACCATACCCTGATGTAAACCACCAGTAAATAACCAATGGCTACATCACAGCATTGGAGTACAGCCACTAGAAACCTCGCGGTACCACCACGGAGGCGCACATTTATATATATAGAACAGCGCAACAAAGGAGTAAATTTATATATAATAACATGTAGCTATGATGTAAGATGTGATGATTCCTCCATCTTTCATAGTAATCATGCCATCCCCCACTGATGTTTCAGCAGATCAGGTATGAGAAACGTCATGGTTCATCGAAATGTAATTTGGCATAACATTAAAATTCTTTCTCTGTAAAATAAAAAAATAAAAAAATAATATCTCAGAAATTCAACACTATACTTCACAACATTTCCATATAGAGTAAAGCTGAACTTAAAGGCAAGCAGAACAGAACAGGTTTAAAACAGAACTCAACTCATCGATGTAACACTTAAATTCAAATTAACCCATTTCTTGAAAAACGTATTTTAACTTAAAAATCCACTCTAATGTCTTTTTTCCCCCCTTAAGTTGAGAAAAACAGCTCTCCACCTCTATCAATTAGGTACATGATCTACGATCGAAAATTTCAAATCCGTGATCTATGTTCTATTTTTCCACAAAATGTTTAGAGACAGGTATATCTAGTCCTGCCATCCCTTATTGTAGACTTATGTTTAATGATTCGGGATCCTACACTCCAAGGTAGTTTCGCTACATACAATAATCCACAATGGACATGCAACACATAACTAACGTAATTTGTACAACCATGTAAGATGATTTGAATTTAAATGCTGTTATTTTAGTAATAGGGGTATGAAATTATTCCCCCTTAACCAAGAACTACATTAATATGCAATCTAAGGCAACCAAAACAGCCATTTCTTAATAGAAATGTAACCTTAATTGATCATCTTTCTTAATCTTATCCCAAAAATCCTGATCTCGAATCAGTCTATCCTTCAAACATCTCGACTTACGATATGCCCACACCTGAGGGGAGACCTTAAATTCTGGAAATATCATGTAAAGTGTTCACCCAAGATATGCCATTCACTATGAATAATATCGTCAAATTTTATACTCTACTGGGAATACAATGTAAGAGAAAACAATTTTAGAATCCATCTTCACTTCCTTTGTTTTTTAATCAAATCCTTTCTAGTGAATTGTGTCCACCTTATCTTTATGTTTTCAGATTCAAATTTTCTTGGATAGCCTCGTTTCAGAAATGTTTTACCCATATCATTCAATCTACCCTGTAAACAACTCGATCTTGAACTATGCGTTTAACCTCAACATCTGACTATAAGGCAAATTATTTAACAGGGATTCTGGATGAAAACTATCATATCTAACTAGACTATTGTCTGTCCTGAGGCTTTTACAAAATGTCCCTAAATAGTGGTTATCTCCAACTCTATAAACCAGAGTATCTAAAAACGGAAGAGTCATATGAAGATACCATGGTAAATTTATGTCATGATCAATATGTAAGCACGAGAAAAAAACTTCAATCTGTGACTTGTGATCCTGTCCAGATAACAAAGATGTCATCCTATGTATTCGCCCACCCCCAACCCTCAAATATAGAGAAGTGGACGATCAATAGACGAACATCTCCTCCAGATGAGACATTACTAAAATCGCATATGTGTTGCAAAATTAGACCCCATCAGTGGTGCCCTTACTTTTGTATATACAGTACTATCCCTTGAATAAGAAAGTAATTCTCATTCAGTATAATATTGAGAAGATTCATCAAAAATGAAATACATTGATCAGAATATTGTGATGTAATAAGAAAATTTTCCACTGCTTGCATACCCCTGTCATGATTAATCGACGTATATAGATTAATACACATCAAAATAAACGTAATAACTATGATTCTGGAACTTTAATTCTCACTGATTTTTTCAAAAAATCTGATGTATCTCTCAGTATGATTTTGCATATTGTGCATATACCTCTTAAAATTTTGTCTAAGAAAATGGCCATGGACAAAAGATGGAACCCCTGACTAAGACTATTGGGCGACAAGGGAGGGTTAGAATAATGATTTGTGTATCTTAGGTAAACAGTAAATTAACGGGGTAATGTGATAATCATTATCAAGATAATCCCTAAGTCTCCTATCAATAATACTTGGATACATAGCTCCTTTCAACCAAATCTCTTATTTCTCGCCCCAAGCAGAATTTAGGATCACTTGAAATAATCTCATATGTAGAACTGTCTTCTAGTTGTCTTCTGATTTCAGAAATATACAGTGATGTATCCATATCGACTACCGCCCCACCCTTGTCGGCTGGCTTGATAGTCAATGCAGTATCCTGAGATAATTTATCAAATGCATATAAGTTCTCTTTTTTTTGAAGAAAATATTCATTCAACTCTCTACCTGATGTATATGTGTGTTTCAAATAATTAATCTTATTTTTAACAGCCTGTACAAATATATCAATGGCAGCGTTATTAACAAATGGCAAATATACACTGGTTTTATGTAAACCCAATTTTTTGAAAAGACACCTCACATACAAATCTGGACACACCCGGAGAGGCGACCGTAAACACAGAAGGCGGTTCAAACAGCAAATTGGGGAGAACCAGGAAATATCGTCTGCAAGCAAAAACGAAGAAAATTTAGTGGTAAATATCTCATCACATATCTTGACTGATACTGAAATGAAAGTTTTGCACGAGGATTGTCTTTTTGTCCTGTCAATAGAGTTGATTGGTTCCAGTTAGAACTAGATCTTAATAATTTTTTTTCCCGAAAATAAAATTGAAATTTTATTTTCTAATCAACCTATAATGTTGAAAGAAAGTATGGGGGTTGTTTTTTAAAAAAATTTTGGGTTTACATAAAACCAGTGAATTTTTCCCAATTTGTTAATAACCCGCGCCATTAATACATTTGTAAAGTTTGTTAAAAATAAAAATTAAATAAATTTAAAAACACACATATACATCAGGTAGAGGGTTGAATATTTCTAAAGAGGAATTATATGCGATTGATAAATTATCTCAGGATACTGCATTGACTATCAAGCCAGCCGACAAGGGTGGGGGGGAAATCTTTTATGGATACTCACGTATATTCTAAAATCAAAAAAACAACTAAAGGGCCATTTTCCTCCAAATGAGATTATTTCAAGTGATTCAAATTCTGCTTGGGGGGGAGAAAAAAGAAAATTTGGGTTTTAAAGGGGGCATGTCATTCAAAATTTTGGGATGGGAACTTAGGGGAATTATCTAAATAACGGGTTTTTCCCCATTCCCCCGGGTAAAAATACTTTTTTACCTAAGAAAACACAAATCATTATCTAACCCCCCGGGTCGCCCAATAGCCCTCTGGGTCGGGGTTCCATTTTTTTTCCCAATTGGCCTTTTCCCTTAGAAAAAATTTTTAAAAGAGTTTTTCCCCTGCTTGGACCTTTTTTCCCCTCAAAAATAAATTAGGGGGGATCTGTACATGACTTATCCAGGACCCCGTCCTCTATCTACCACCCTTTTCCATCTTTAAAAAGGGACTTGATTTAAATTTTTTTGGGCTTACATGTTGATTTTTTTTTTAATGTTCTGTTTTTGTTTTTATCAACGCAATTTTTCCCTGAAAACCCCCCAGTATCGGGGGGAAAAACCGTTGGAATTTTGGAATATTTATGCGTTTTTTGATTATCTTCCTTTTAGGGAAACATAAATTTCATAGTATTTTTAAACATAAAACGTAAAATTGTCTGTTGTTTTTTTATCAAGCACTTTTTTTTTTTTGTGCACCCATTTTAGTAAATGTGTTTTTTTTTTCTTTTTTTTTTTCATTTAGATGTACTGGGGACAGGTTATTTTTTGGGGTTCCAGTGTGGGGCGCTCTTTTTTGGGGCGTTTTCCCCCATTTTTGGGTAGCCCGGTCCTTGATAGGGTATATTTGAGGGTGTTTTTTCATTTTCCCTTTTCCCCAAATCTTATTTAATTTTGATTAAAAAATTATGTTTTTTTTACTTTTTTTTTAGGTGTTATACCTTTTTTTGTTTTTTTAGACCTTTGGGATTTTTCCCGATAACTGATTTTTCCCCTACCCCGGTAATATACTGTTACCTAAATACACAAATCAATTTTCAACCCCCCTGGGCGCCCAAAAATCTCCCAGTCAGGGTTCCATCTTTTGTCCATTGGCCATTTTCTTAACAAAAGGGTTTAAAAGTCTAATGCCAATCTGCAAAAAACATACCTGAGAGATACAACAATTTTTTGAACAAAAAACAGTAAATTAAATTCCAGAAAACATGTTAATTAGTTTTTTTTTCAAAAGTTATTTAAACTATAAAGGCGATTTAAACATACAGGGGTAGCAAGCAGTGGAAAATTTTCTTTTTACATCACAATAAAAGATCAATGTATTTCATTTTTGATAATCTTCTCATTAAATTAAAATGACTAGAATTATTTCTTATTTCAGGATACACGTAATACAAAAAAGGGCACCGCTAAAAGGGGTCTAATTTTTCACCCACAATCAATATAGTAATGTCCCCATCCCGGGGGAGATTGCGTCTAGTATCGTCCCACTTCTCATATATTTTGAGGTTGGGGGCGATTTCATAATGAACATCTTTTTTTTATCTGGACAGGATCACAAGTACAACTTTTAAATTTTTTTTCGTTCCTTAACCTATTTATCATGACATTTAAAATTTTCCATTTTATCCCCCAAAAGACTCTCTCCAGTTTTTAGATACTCGGTATAAAAAAGTTTGGGGAAAAACCTATTTTGGGGCATATTTTTTAAAACCCCATGGCAAAATAGTCTAGTTTTATATGATAATTTTTATCCAAAATCCCCGTTAAATAAAAGGGGGCCTTAAAAGTCCCGATGTTTAGAGTTAAAACCCCATTTGTTTTAAGATCGAGTTTTGTTTACCCGGGGAGAAAGAATTATATGTTTAAAACATTTCTGAAACGAGGCTATCCAAGAAATTTGATTGATAAACATAAAGATAAGGTGACACAATTCACTAGAAAGGATTTGATTAAAAAACAAAAGGAAGTGAAGATGGATTCTAAAATTGTTTTCTCTACATTGTATTCCCCAGTAAGTACTAAAATTAGAGATATTATTCATAGTGAATGGCATATCTTGGGTGACACTTTACAAGATATTCCAGAATTTAAGGTCTCCCTTCGTGTGGCATATCGGAAGTCAAGATGTTTGAAGGATAGACTGGTTCGGTCAGATATGGGATCGATTAAGAAAGATGATCAATTAAGGTTACATTCTATAAGAAATGGCTGTTTTGGTTGCCTTAGATGCAATAATTGTAGTTCTTTGGTTAAGGGGAATAATTTCATACACCCTATTACTAAAATAGCATTTAAAATTCAACATCATCTTACATGTTGTTCAAATTACGTTATTTATGTGTTGCAATGTCCTTGTGGATTATTGTATGTAGGCGAAACTACCATGGAGTGTAGATCCCGAATCAATAAACATAAGTCTACAATTAGGATGGGCAGACTAGATCTATCTGTCTCTAAACATTTTGTGGAAAAAGAACATAAGATCACGGATTTGAAATTTTCGATCGTAGATCATGTACCTAAATTGAGGAGAGGTGAGGAGCCGTTTTATCTCAACTTAAGAAAAAAGAATTAGAGTGGATTTTTAAGTTAAATACGTTATTCCCGAATGGGTTAAATTTGGAATTTAAAGTGTTACCATCGATGAGTTTAGTTCTGTGTAACCCTTTTTGTTCTCTTGCTTACGTCCGCTTTACACTATATGGAAATGTTGAAGTATAGTGTTGAATTTATGAGATATTAATTTTTATTTTTTATTTTACAGAGAAAAGAATTTTAATGTTATGCCAAATTACACTTCGATGAACCATGACATTTCTCATACCTGATCTGCTGAAACATCATTGGGATGCATGATTACTATGACAGATGGAGGAATTATCATATCTTAAATCATAGCTACATGTTATTATATATAAATTTACTCCTTTGTTGCGCTGTTATATATACATAAATAGTGTTGAGCGATTATTATCGACAAAGTTGAAATCGGCACGGTATTTACGTTGATCGGTTTTTTTAGATCACGCGATAATTTAGGTTAAAATCTGTGCATAATCTATTAATATTGCGCCATTTTCGGCGCTTCCTGTCATTTTGGCGGCCATAAAATCAGCTTACTGAATAGAGCAGGGTGAGATGTGTGTGCGACGTCATGACTGGGATGTGTATGGTTGCGATTGGCTGGAAAAATCACATGACCTCGTTTTACTTAGAACAGCCCTTCCTGTTCATGATCAGTGTGTGTCAGTATCTCAAAGCAGTAGGATTTGCGCTCTGCCTCTGTGCAAACAGCTCAGCGAAATTATTCTATTTGTTCACAGAGACAGCTCTACTTTTAGCTGTGATCCTTAGAACTCAGTTAGATCAGAGATTTGCAGATTTTAGGTAGTTAGGCAGAGAATTTTAAAGGAGCATCTACCGCTGTAAAGTCACGGAGTGGAGCGGGGGAGTGGGGGGAAGTCCTCGGCCAAAAACAGACAAGCTCTTTAAAGAATGCTGGATATTGTATTGCAGATATTGCATTGCAATAGCTTTATTATTAACAGTTTACTGTTGAAATATTACTTGGATATTGGGCAGCCTGAACTTATATTAGGATATAGATCTTCTTCCGGTTCCGGCACCGACACATGTGGAGGTGAGGCGGATCGGCTCCCTGTGCCCGCCGGCTAAACTACCGCCACGAGCTGTTTGAAACAGCGCAGACCGGCCGAAACCAGCTGCGACAGTTCGCCCACACACCGGGGCACACTGCCCGCTAAAGACCGCCCGCATCGCGGGTACCGCTCGCCTGCCGCGGGCTGCCCGATACAGACCACGTGGAGCTCCGGGGCCGTCCGCCCTCAGGAGAGAGGCACTCGCAGGGATAGTGCACGCATCGGGATAAGGCACCCATTACAGCTGATTGTGAGGTGAGGAGCGCACACCTCTCCACGAGTAGCCCTTGAGGACTGCCAAACCCCCCCAGAGGAGGACATTTGTCACAGTACGCCTGCCACATGGTGGCATCCATTTTGAGAGGCCCAGATAAATCACAGCGCCACCTGCTGCGGGTCTCCCACTCAAGACAAGGGATCTCCTGCCACGGGCCTGCTGTACATTATCCGGGGGACAGTAGCTGCAGATAGCCCGCACACACCGACTGCTGCAGGCTGCCATAAACTGCACGCACCCCAGACGTGTGGGGTGTCCAGAGGGGCTGCAAATCCCCCCTACGAATCGACTGCACCATCCCCCGCTCCCAGATGGCGCCCAGAAAACCGGAGCCGCAAGACAACAGCCGCAGACTGCGACCAAAATGGCCTCCACCAGCCATGTGCAGGCCAGTGATGCAGAGGGAGAACATAGCAGCGACAACATCGGCAAAGGGGGGGAGGAAGAGGCTGAAGCATTCCCTGATACCTACTTAGCGGGATCCCAGGACCCGCTGAACCCCGCCAGCAATCTGGTTATTGACTACAAGCTTCTAGCCACAGAGGTAGCAAGACAAATAGCCCCGGATCTCCAGGCGGCTTTTGAGTCCACTATCAAGGCTTCCCTGCACAAATTACAGCAGGATGTCCATGCAATCTGCCAGACCGTGGAGAATTAGGAAAACAGAGTAAACGACTTGGAGATCCGACAATCGTACCTGAAGGCCCGCCTGATGAAACTCTGTGCCAAGGCACAACTGGTTTGCAACAAGAACGCATCGAATGACCTTGAAAACGTTCTAGACGGTGTAGTAACTGAGGCTGCCGGTGGGTCCTCCCTGAATCGTTTCAAACAGCCCGCGCACCTACAAACCTCTCTGCCTAGGTGGAGTTGCCGACTGTCTAGGCATCTTCCATAGACTGCCTGTATATTGAAAGGTGAATACAGTCGAGTAGGCCCAGCAGAGGGAAGGTCAGACCAGCATATAAGTCTCAACAACGACAGATGAGCGCTACGGTGATAATGACAGGTTCCTGGACTTTAATGACAAGTTGAAATCTGAGGGCATTATCGCAGGCTCAACAAGCCTCTACTATTACTCCGAGGAGACATAAAGTCTGCTTTTTGAGACTTTTCGCAGAAGTCTCCCAGAGACGCCGTTGCTTCAGGGCACAATCTGTACAGCATTATTTCAACCAGAGATTCGATTCCAGATTCTCTACCAATGGCCACACTCAAGGCTGCTGGATCCTGATTGCCCGCCCAGGTTCTACAATTCAGCTGCAGAAGCGGAAGAAGATCTTCGCGGCCTCGCAAGCTACAGAGAGGCCCAGGCCTCCATAACATCAACAAGATCACCGCGACCACCTACGACCACAGTGGCGGACCCCCCTGGTACACCCAGAAGAAGACAGAGGCAGGCCTTCTGGATCGTTCATCATCATCTCTCACCACCCCCACTCTCCCTCTAAAGAAGGTCCGCACAGCCAAGACTGGGGAATGACGCGGGAATCACCCGGGACTGAGCAAGACCGCCATCCTTCTCGGCGAAATTCAGGTTTTGGGCGATGGGGAGGTTGGAGCTGTATGAGAGGGTTTGTTGCCTTGGGTCATATCTGATGACAGGGCAAGGGCTGTCGTAGCAGTCCTTTCAGACTGTATTGATGGGGAACTTCTCTGTCACACATCTAGCTTTTAGGCCAATTAGAGAATGTTCACAACTTAAAACGTCTTGCCGGTGGGTCGGGGGCGACATCCTTCTTTCCTTTCGACATTGATCCCCCATGCTGATGGAAAAAAGGGAGTCCCCTCAACGCATTGAAGGATGGTTAAAATAGGCAGCCTTCCTATGGCGTCACTTATTTTTTGCCGGTTGGCAAATTTATTAATATTGGTTTTTTCACTTGCTCATTTGGCTTGTTTACTTGTGTCTATGGTTGCGATGCGTCATCCTCTCATACTCATCCGTGCAGCCACCAACAATCTGCCACGAAACCTATAGGTAATGGCGGATGGTGCAGAATATTCCAAGGAATATTCAGGTCGGGACCACACGGCTCTCCCACATGAGATACTCTTTATATGCGGGATAATTTCTTGAGAATATAATGGAGAGGCTCCGTTCCTGCGAATAAACGGATGAAGGTGATTCTCGGCATCTAAAGAGACTCCGCCCTGGATGTGGTTCCTCCTGCAGGTACTCATTTGCGGCGCGGACGACATTAGCGCTTGGAGAAGTGTGGGTGTGGGCACGCCTTTGGGTCGCCTTCTATTGTCCGGGAGGCAGGGGGTGGTCCACTCCCTACTACACAAAAAATTTCTTTTTGAGCTGATTTCACATGATCATGATTCCGAGGGCAAGGGTACTCACTTTGGCTATAAAGTTGGGGAAGGAATTGTCGACCTTAGTATCTTCAATATCTATGGGACCAAATGTCAAAATAGAGCATTCTTTTAAGGAATTAGAGAGAAAAGATCTGTATGGATAGGAATACGTGCCAGATTGTTGGAGGGGACAAGACAATGGAATACTGTCCCTAGGACCCGGGTGGAGGGACAGAAGGGGAGGGGCGTCAGGGCAAAAAAGGGGGCTAAGAGCACCAGAGAGGAATTCTCAGCCACCTTTAGAAGTCACTAATCTCCACGATTGTTGAGCTGAGAGAGGAATCCTGATGAACTGGGACTACACTTACTATTCCCGGTTCATCAGTCATGGTCAGCTGGATCACTGGTGGTTTCTGGCTCCCTCCAAACCAAAATTGAAACGCTCCCAGAATTTAAACATGGTCATCTCCGATCACTCCCGAACTCTATAGAGTTGACTTGGTATCCTTACCAGAGGCTCAGACTTTATTTGAAGTTCCCCTCCACCTTGCAAAGACAGTTACTTTGCAGAGAGATGGTTAGGGGTTGTGTGGATGACCTATGCTTATGATATTGTGAACCACAAACGACCTTCACTCTTTTTGGATGGACTGCCAATAAAAAGCGGTGCTTAGAGGTAGGGTTATAGCCATATACCTCCGTGTATAAACACAAATGAAGGAGGCCTATTTTAAACAGCTTCAGAAAGGTCAGAGAGACTTATAAGACCTTCCTTGGGGATAGCTCTTGACAACGTCTAACTGGACATGGGAACAGGCAAAAGGAGAGTTTGACCTATGGGCAGAACGTAGAGAGGAATTACATTGGTCACAATTACACTCCCACCATCTTGCAGATACGGAAACAAATTCCGGAAACTCGCTTCCGGTTACTGAAGGGGGGGCCTTAAACCGACACATATTACAGCTCTCCATACACCTGAGGGGCACCAGATCACGCTGACCCAGCCACGGGTTAAGGATATATCTTCGGCAATTTTATGCCACTTATATCAATCGGGAGGGGCAACTTCAGGCAGAGGAGGGACAAAAATCCTGTCTAGAGTCAAATTGGCCGTGCCTTTTGATTCCAGTGGGAGGTACTGAGTGCGGGACATTACTGAGAAGGAGGTCAAACTAAGCTATCCGCCACTTGAAAATAGGCAAGCGCCGGGATCCGATGGGTTCGGGGGAGGTGTATAAGATTTAATGGATTCAGATTGCCCCACCCTCACCTAATATTACAACTCTGGGTTCTTCTACAATCGGACGGTCACGGCCAGAATTTAAGAAAAAAAACAGCTTATATTAAAATACTCCCCAAGAAAGGAATGACCCACTACTTCCTGCATCACTATAGGCCTATATCCTCAATTGATATCGATCAGCAAGATCTTGTCCAAAATATTAGGCCGGAGCGCCTTGCATGTTTCATGCCGCACTTGATTGGGTCCTCTCGAATAGGGATTCATCAAGGGTGCCACGAGCGGCGTTGGGGTGGGCAACATTAGGAAGGTACTTGCGGTTCTGGAGAGGATCCGACACAACCATTGCCAGGAGAGCGGCCTGTTTTTGTGGACTTTGACACGGAAAAGGCCTTCGATAATGTGAGATGGGACTGGCTCTGGTTTGTTCGTGGAAGCTCATGGGGAATAACTGGGCGTCTATATCAGGTCTTTTCTTTCTTGCCATTTACATGCTCCACAGCTCAGATACACACACAGGTTTCCTTTCACCAAAAATAACTCTTCAGAAAGGACCACGACTGGGGTGCCCACTGTCTCCCTTACTTTTTTGGCCCTCGATCCCTTGGCACGTACTGCCGTGAGGATTCTGACCTTTTATCGGAGATCAAGATGGGACAGAGAGCGTGAAGACTGCACTTGTTTGCAGACCGCCTTTTACCTGTTTCATGTATGATCCCCAGGACCCAGAGTCTCTCAGTGCTACTTTCATGCATTATTTCGGGACGTTATCAGGATACAGAGTGGAATGTGTCCAAAAGTGAAATTCGCTGGAACTTGCGCCAAAAACTGTCACAATCCAATGGGCAAACATTGGCGTAGACATAGCTAGATCCCAAGAGTTTACTTTAATTAATTGGGCATCAGATTGGTCAGACTCTGCGTGATGTACAAGCTTAACATTCCCCCACTTATCAACAAAATTCTCTTCAAGGATCTAAAGCGGTGACTCCCCTTGCCGCTGTCAATCGCCGGTAGGGTGCCACGCCATTAAAAATTGGTTATAATTCCCTCAGTCTGTTATAAATCCTTTGCAGACCTCCCATTCCTACTCAAGCTATTCGGACATCAACAAAATTAATTTGTGCTTCTACTAACTTTGATATGGGCAGGGATAAACCCCGTATTCGCGCTACATAAATTAATAATACCAGTTCGGGCCGGAGGGCTTGAATCTCCCAGATGTTAGGGGATACAATCTGGCATGTCTGGCTCGTGTCTATGATCGATTGGATCGAGGGACACTCCCGCTTTTCAAAACTGGGAACTGGAAAGGGAATGACTGCGCCCTTGGGCACCCGCAAGCTTTGCTCCATACCGGTATCCCAAGTTGCCTGCTCTGATCAAGACGTCCCCCCTGTTTCGGGACACCATAATGAGTTTGAAGAGATGAGGAAACGCTCGGCTTTCCCTATCGCTTCTCTAAAGATATGCCTATTTGGGATCATCCTGAATTCCTTTGGGTCATCGACTAACCCGATGTTTTGGGAGATTGGAGGAGGCAGGCCTGGTCAACAGCGCGGCTGTTGATGCATGAGAACTCTCGGACCATGGATGAAGCCCTCGGATGATGCTCGAAGGTGGTTCTCCATTGCCTGGAATCACATTCTTAGCCGCTTATCAGCTTTTTTATTTCCTGCAGATGCGAGCTCAGAGATGTATCCAAGAGTCCCATCCCACTTACTTTGAGTCTTTCTCACTACCCACAAGGGAATCTGTTTGTCTCTCGGGGGCTCTATGTTGATATGAGAGGGTGGTGTAGGGAAAAGGGTAGCCTCCCAGGCATTTCACTGATATGGCGCGAGACGGGAAGTCTGGCGAAATGATCAGATCCCACGACATGATTACGAAGGGACTGTCGTAGTCTACGTAAACATTACTGTATGTGAGAACCTGGCGAGAAACTTATTTTAAAGATCATACACCAACGCCTCCTATTGCTTTTTTTTTTTAAAAACCTTCCCCCTCTTGTAATTTTCCCGATAGAATACAGCACTGTCCAAAATGTGGCACAAATAATAAAACAGACTTATGGCACGGTCTGTGGGAATGTAGCTAAACACAAAAACCTTACTGGGACACGATCCTTCAATACATCCAGCTTCACTTTGGGGTTACTCTACGAGGAAACCAATATGAGTTTTTGATCTTTCACTGCCTAGACCTCCCGCGATGCGGATGGGGGAGAGACCCTGAGGGAGTGCAGCTCCACTCTCAACAGGTGGTCCCGGGAATAATTCATATTACACTTCCTGGACAGCGAAGTCAGGGTTGTTTGATAAGTTGTGGTTGATAAACACTCTCCCGCCCACTTCAGGGGTAATGAGACAGGCTGGAAGACTATATTATAGCTGGCAAGTTAGAGACGGGAGGAGTAGGGGGGAGATCGTTACTCCGGGAGTTTTTCAGTCACTGGTGAACTTTATTAGAGTCGCACTATTCTGATAGGGAGATAGAACGCTCTCATGCAAGGGTTTAAATTTACAGAGTGGTACTGTAAGGAACGGGGTTGCGGCCGTTGAGGGAGATTACAGATCTGAGGGGAAACAAGAGGAGGGACGCATACGCCTTTTTGTTATGTGAGTAGTTTATTTACTTCTGGCTGTGTTGTTCTCTCTGATGTAATGTTTACATATTTCAGGCATGGGCTGGAAACTGTGCAAATCTATGTTGTCTGACCATTTAATGTCAGAGATGTGTGTTAAACTATGTTTGTTGTGTTTTATGTGTTAAAAATCTGGCTCCCACTAAAACACAATAAAACTGTGTATTTAAAATAAAAAAATAAAAATACGTTATAAGAACGGTCCATGTGAACGACTTATAACAAAGGCCGAAACCAGCCTTGGGGTAGCTATTATATTATAGACCGAGTACTAGGTGTGAGGCTGATGATCTAGCAGACTACTCAGATTAAAGTTATAGATTTAATTAGCTTGGAGGGCACATAGACAAAAATATACAAAGGATATAATGTACAGATAAGAGTCAGAGGTCGCAATACAATATATGGGTTACAGACAAAGGCAGTAAAATGTTGTCCCTTACCTTTTGCGTTGTTGGGGCTCGGCGCACAAACGGGGGTCTTATGTGGCCTGGCTTCTGATGTGGATGCTCCCGGAAATGCTCTTAGGTACCCCCCTCCATGGATAAACCGTTGAGCCAACACGTGGCTCCTGCTTATATCTGTTGAGGGGGACAGCCATTGTGGAAGCCCCCCTACACGCCCCCACCACACCCCTGGGAACGGTCTATGAACTCCTCCCTACTCAGGTCATGCAGTTTCTGATAAGAACACAAAAAATAACCATAATGAGCGGCGGCAGTGCACGAACCGAGCCGGTTAGCACCATCAGAACCGGCTGGACCTACCACTACGATCGGGTACAGACACCCCTTTCTATGGACTCCCTAAGTCCAGTTCTGGATATCTCGGTCCCTGCCTCATGCAAGCATGGGAGTAGTGGGCTTGTGTGTCGAGGGGAGTTCCATATTTTAAGATATGAATCGCCATGGAGCAGTTATGAGCGGATCGCCTATAAATCTTTAATGAAATATCGGAGGGAGAACGTGTCGGCTTGGTTGGATTAATTCTAGTCTTTGTTCCTTGGCTGGAGAAGGCACATTTGTTCCAGTGCTAATTATGAAATGAGGGTTACTTTGAGGTGTCCACATGTCCTGGTGTTGGCTTCCTTGAAGAGCATTTACTATGGGGGTGGGGTATCTTGCTGTGCTGGTGATTGATTAAAAATGTAAATTGAGATTTCCTGGGGGCTCGGGGGCCATCTTGTGAGATCTGGACCTAGTATTGAAGTTGGAGAGGAAGTGTCATATTGAGTGGATTTTCCTCACACCCATGCGCCAGGCTGATCCCTCTCCTGTCTGGCAACCCCTTGGACGTTTGCGTGGTCTCGGCCCTTACGGTGGCGGAATGGCGAGTTGTACTGTTGGAATGCCAGGCTCCACCGTAGAACTTCCATTGGTTCCGGGAGACCGTGTGTAACAAGCTCAGAGGGTTGTGGTCTAGTCTCCACAAGAAATGACGCCCGTATACGGTAGGGCTGCAGCCGCTGCAGGCCCACATAATCGCCAGGCATTCTTTTCTCCATGGTGGAATAGGCTCACTTCTGCTCGGCAGAAAAGCTTCCGGCTCAGGTATATACTGGATATTCCTGTCCCGTTGTGTCCACCTGGCTGAGCACTGCACGAGCCAAAGTCACTGGTGTCGGTTTGTACTATAAACTGCCGGGTGAAGCGGCGGCTTGTAGTACTGGGAGGCTGAAAGGCAGCCTTGAGGGTGTCTGGGAAGGCTGTATCGCCAGTCGTTTGTCCAATCGACTGCGGAGGAGCGGCAACCTTCTTACGGGTGATGGATCCGTTAGGGGCTTTGCCAGGCTAAAATAGTGTGGGAACAAACCTCCAATAGTACCAGCGGTGCCCAGGAAGGACATCACTGCTTTTTGGTCATGGGGGGTGGGCCAGGATGCGAGTGGCATCAACTTTTCCGGGCTCTGGTGGGGGGGGGGACTTCAAGACCCCCCCACCTACCGGTGCCCCAGGTAGTGGACCTCACTCAATGCCCAGCAGGCCACTTTTCCGGCTTTGATGGTCAAGCCTGCCTGGCGGACTTGCCCGCCGAGCACCTGCGTCAGGTGCTGGAGATGATCCTCCCAGGTGGACTGAAAACGGCTATGTCATCCAGGTACGCGGCCGTGTACAACTTCAAGTCCTTGAGGACTTCGCTGAAAAGTGGCAGGTGCATTCTTTCATGCCGACCGGCAAGACGGTGGACTCGTACCAGTTCCGAATGGGGTGATAAAGGCAGAGCGTTCCCTTGCCTCACGGGTTCAGGGGAATCTTGCCAATACCCCCGCTCAGATCCATGATGGTCAAGGTACTCTTAGGCTCTCCCGGCATGTCCGGACAATGACTGACGATCAGGGGTGGCAGGTGAGCGATGCGTGTCGGCAGTCGCGGTGACGATCGAGTGAACGCGTAAAAGTCGCCTCGCGAGTCAGAGTGATGAGCCCCCTGTAGTCGCTCGCGCCAGAAAAGCCAGTGGGTTTGTGTGTCTGTCCTCTCCTTGTGTGTTACACGAGAGAGCTACAGGCGGCGGGCTCATAGGCTAGCGTGTCTTGATGCGGCTGGGTAGCAGAGTGCTCACCAGAAGCTTCGAAGGCATGGGCATCGAGTCATATGTCGGTCCTGACACAGTCTCTGTGGTTCTGGCGGGCTAGCTGTGGAGCACTTTCGGCCGCCGGGATGTTTCCGCTATGATGGTGGATACGATACCAGGCAATTGGGGGTGAATGCGCCCATTGCCTGGAGAGGGGGTAGTGTTCGCAGAGGGGTGTAACAGGAAGGCACGGAATGGGTGTGCAGAGATTGTTGCCATGACACAGAAGGCGCAGAAGTCGCTTGCGCGCCTGTCGTCGGCTCCTGCTGTCCTCATCAGTCTCCATGTCGCTGTGTGATTCACATGTGCCTGACCGGGTCGACAGTGTATCCTGTGTGAGGTTCGTCCCTGGGCACTCACCTATGATACTCGGGACAGAGTCGAGCACACGGGTATATCAGCTGTCACATTGCAGCCGCGCTGCTGCATAGAGTGCGCACTTTGAACTCCATTGTTAACGTGGAATGCCCTTACTATCTTCCCTGGCACCAGGATGTGGTCCAGTCGGGGTGATCTAGGGACGAAGAGTGCCGATTGATTTTGTGTTGCATACGAGAGTTCGTGCGTCTCGCGTTCCTCAACGCACTGCTAATTTGAGTCCGTAGTGGGGTACGAGGCGACAGCGCAGTAGACTCAACCAAGACTCTGTTCGATTCTCCCTAGCGTGAGGAGGTGCTCTCTGTGTGCTTTTCCATGCGTACAGTATCCACTGATTTACACTGGTCTGGCGGGCCGCGGAACAACAGGACTCACGCACTATTAGCTCGACCGGCGCACTGTAGTGTCGGGCGCTGAGAGTATGACAGCGCTGGAATGCACTACTCTACTCTAACATCTCAGTAGATCTTCTAATGTGGTTTGTGTGTAGGGGATAAGATAGATAGGTTAGTAGCGCTCTGGACGTATGCAGGGGTGGAGTTGGCTAAGTGTCCCCTCTTCCAGCCTCCTGCGACCACGATTCGCAGTGTTCTGTGCCCTGAGGTTATTCAGCTGAGACGCGCCAATGTATAGGGAGAGTTCCTGTGAAGGGCGGTTAGGCGGCTCGATGTCCTTCACGATGTGTGATGGCCCAGAGTTCGGGTGGCCCATTATCATTTGAGTGAGAGCTCAAGTAGTAGGGTAGCTGGGAGGGCTGTGGGTGGGTACCGCGCTGCCTTCACGTCACGAGCACACCGTGTGGAGTCGGTACGTGAGCGCTCACTATGTACATGTGCATAGTGCGGTTCACGGGTGCCACATGAGACATGCAGCAGACAGGTGTGTGTGTAGTCTGTGTTGGCTCTACTGAGATGCATTGCGGCGTCTGAGCGAGTGTGGCGTGCCTGTCTCAGCGTGTTAGTGCACTGTGGGACTCCATTAGAAGTTGCTGACTGTGAACTGTTTTTGGTGTGCCCTGTTGTTGCAGTGAGCATGTGTGCTGGGTGAAAGTCCGTGTCGCTTCGCGAGGGTGTGTGAAAATGCTGTCTTTGTAGAATGTAGTTGTGTGGTTTGGTGTGTGTCGTGTGCTCTTGTGTTGTCGGTCTTTTCCTGTTATGTGGTAGCGACTGCTGGCTACCGTCTTTTTTCCGTTTCATCTGTGTTGGTATGGTCGAGTGTGTTATATGTCTAGTATAGTGTTGCGCAGTTGACGAGGCGTGTCTCGTGAGTGTGTGGTGGTGTTTTTTGATGGATACCGTGTGTGTATTGGAAGTTCGTGTACAGCTGCACAGCTCCTGAAAGTGTGTCCTCATCTATGTGGGGTGCTGAGTTTTGGGTTGTAAAATAACGCCAGTGGGGGCGCTGTTTGGGCGCTGTTGTCTTTGTTGGTCCCGCCTGTCTCGTGTGCTTTGAAGGGTCCTTGGTTTTTGTGCGGGTGATCTTAACGGGGTTTTTAGTAGTGTTGCTAGTCCACATCTAGTGTCGTTCTCCATCTTTTGGTGTCAATAGAAATGTGGGCCAGCCTTTCCTGGTGTGTTGGTGGTGGTGTCCGCTAGGTGGTGTGTGCTTTTCTGTGTCCATCGTGATATGTGTTTTGGTGCGCTGAACCTTCGGGTCTAATGTGAACTTGGTCTCCCTGAATCGGTGTGTTGTTTGTATTTAGTGGTGTAACCAACTATGCCTGTTTTTTTTTTTCTCTGGGCCTTGGTGCGCGTGTTCGTCGGTTGCTGTTGTTTTGGTAACGTTCTGGGCGGAGCTCGTTACGCGTTGTGTTGTGTATGCAAGTCCGGGTCCTTTTGTGTGTCCCTAGACCAGGCCTTGTGCGTTGTGTGTTGTTTTGTTTCTGAGTCCTAGTTGTGTTGTGTGGCGTGTGTGTTTTCTGCGCTCTTGCTGCCTTTTGAGAGCTTTCAGGCTGTTGGTCAGACTGCTAATGCTAGCCCTGAAACTCGCTGCGATCTGAGTGAGGTGGCGTAGAATGTGATGTGACTGCCGCCTGTCGCAGCAGTGTAGGTTCAAGCGGGGTGTCTAGTGTTGTTTCCTGGTCCGCCTTGTGTTCCTATCTCCTTGTGGCTGTCTTGTGTAACTGGTTTCGATGTGGGTGTGTTACCGTTCGGGCTCTGAGGTTTCCTGTCTTGACTTCCTGGCGGTGGTTTCGTTCCTGTGTGTAGTTACATCTGGGTCTTTGTGACGAGCGTGTGCTGCATGTACTTCTGTGTTGTGCATACCGCTGCTGTGGTTGCTCCTCTCCTCTGTGTGTCTGGTGTGTGTGTGTTATAGTCGCCAGTCTAGCTTGGCCGTAATCCTGGTGCTCCTGTTACACAGCTGTGTGTGTGTGTGGGGTGTAGTGACCCTTGAGTGTCTGTTTGCGTTCCTGGGCAGCCGCTGTCTTGCACTGTCTATGTGATCCTCCCTGACGTTGTTTGTGTCTGGTCTGGCCCCCTGTCTACCCGTGGTGGGGGTGTATGTCCGCCTTGCGAAGTGGCGTGTTGTGCTGTGTGTGTGTACTCTCTGTCGTGTCATTAGTGTGTGTGTGTGTGGTGGGTAGCGCAAGTGTGTTGGTTGGTTGTGCAGTGGACCTCTCATAACGTGGTGTTATGTAGTCCGCTCCAGGTGTCTGTCCCTAACGAAAAATACTTAGCTAGAATGTTGCGGCGATACCGCCATCTCCGCACTCCCCGCCGTGGCACTCGTCTGTAGTGCACATAGTAACACAGTGCCTTGGCCAGTGGTTGCGCTTAGTGGTCGCCGAGCATTCATGTGTTCTCTGTCAAAGTTTCGTGTGGAGGTACGCTGTGCTGTGAGTCTGTCGGTTTTGTGTGTGTATGTGTATTGTCTGTTTCGGGTTGGACCCCGGGTGTTCATGGCGTGCACTGTCAGTGCTCTATCTCCGCTCGCTGGTGTGTCCAAGTTGTGTGCTGCGCGCGTGAAGTGCAGTATTAGTTCGGGCTATGGTGTTGGCTTTTTTTGTGTGTTAGTTGTATCGGCATTGAATGGTAAGATCCTTCCCCTCCTCTCTGTACTAGCAGTGTACCATTGGTGTAGTGTCCTTGGAAAAGAGTGTGTCATCTGGGCTGGTTGTGGCTCCTTTCTGGTGCGTCTGGGGGACAGTGCTGTCGTCGCCTTTGTAATTGTTTGTCTTGTGTGTCTTTGTTCTGTTGTGTTGCAAATTGTGTATGTGTTGTATCTGGTGTGCTGTCGCCCAAGAAGTGGGAAAACGAGTGGGTGTTGGGGGGTGTCCTCCCGTGTGGTGTTTAGGGTTGTGTGTTGTGGACAAGCTGGGCCCTGTCGGGGCAGTCTGGTGTACCGCCTCTGGGCCGATTTCCCGGTCACGAGGTGCTGCTGGAGGGTCCGCTCGTGGGCAGTTCCACAAAAAATGGCTCCGATGGTGCGGTGGCTCTGTGTGTCAGTGCTTGTGTTTGTTCTTCTGTGTTGTTTGTGTTGTGATTCGTGTTGTGCCGAGGTCTTGTTGTGTTGTCCACTGGTTCGAGTTTCTGTCGCTTGCTGTATGTGGAGGGTTCTGTGGTTGTGTGTGTGTTCGTGTCCCTAGCGCGTACTGCGTACGACTCACTCGACCAGCCATGGCACAAGACTCCGGAGCTGTCTTCGTGGTGGTAATCATGCTCAACGACGCAATGAGCTTTGTACTGCCGGAGTCAAAGCCGGTGCTTGACATTCTCCGTACGTCTAGAGTCTAAGGGTGGCATCGAGCATGGCGCAAGGTCCCCAAAGATCTCCAGCTCGCTCTTACCTTGAGAGGAGTCAGGAAGGAAAAAGCGGGACCTCCTAGACTGGGTCCTCAGGCACTGTTGTCTGGACCTGGGAAATTTTTTCGGATAAGGCCAGACAAGAAGGTGCTAATGGTGTGACCAACACCGCTTGCTTGATATCAGACATGAGACGAAAGTCCTCTGGCGCCTTAACTTGGTATCCTGGGTGGCTGTCACTCGAAGGCTCGTGTGCAGTGTGGGCATGGTGGTGGGAGCTTGGCTATCTTTTCCAGCGTGTAGCAGGGGAATCTGGAGCTGGAGGTCGACGCTCGCCACGTGTACACGTATCCTCCTGTGCACACCAGCTCCCACGATGGGATTCGTGGCAGTCTGCGCCCTCTCGTTTCGATTGTGACAGATGTTGTCTGACAGCTTCTAGGAGGGTGCTCCTGAGATAGGCCGTCGATAAGAGGTCTCCATAGACCTCAAGCTTATAGCAAGGGCAGATTGGCAGGAGTATAGCTGGAGGGTGAGCTGCCCACTGCTCCATTGACCACCTGTGACTGGCTCCTTTTGGGAAAAGCTGGACTCTCCCTCGCTTCAAAGTCACAGCCTGGCCTGGGTCCGAGAGCTCCTTTTCCTCTTGGGCTTACTTTCACGACCATTTCCTCTGGGCTACAGCTTTGACCCTTGCCACGACAGCCAATTCTTGCAACGCAAACACTTGGTTACTGACACAAAACTGAACATGAATTGTTACCCAAACCTTGTATCTGCACTCTGACATCTTGTCTAGTGCCTGTTTGTCTCAATCTTAGACCGCTGCAGAAAAAAGCACTGCTCGTAGTCCTTAGTGTTGGTTGTGAGTACAGACACGCGGCACTCATCAAACATATTGTCTTGATCCCACTGCTCTGACACAATCTGTCGGAAAAAGCCTGCCCGCGGCCCACTCGAGGTGTGGACCGCCTTGATTGGTGATGTATCGTGCACGTTGCGCTGCCCCCTAGGGTGGCTCAAGGTCAGCCAGATATCTGTTATACTGTTAACCCCTGTCCACAACGGGCACGGGAGAACCACGGAGGATGAGAGAACTCTTTCCCAGTCCAGAATCCTGAACGGCTGCCACCAGTTTTCTAGTTTAGTTATAAGAAACGTCCTGTGATCGACTTATAACAAGGCCGAAACCAGCATCTGGCGGTAGCTATATATTATAGAGAGTAGTACTAGGCATGTGGGACGCATGATCAAGACAGACTAACTCAGATTAAAGTAAATAGATTTAATTAGCCTAGGAGGGCACACTAGAAAATATGGATCAACACCGTTGAGCCAACCCGGGCTCCTAGGCTTATATCTGTGAGGGAACAGCCACGTTGGCAAGCCCCCCTACACCGCCCCCACACACCCCTGGGGACGGTTATGAATTCATCCCACTCAGGTCATGCAGTTTCTGATAGAAACACAAAAATAAAATGGACCATAAACACAACGGGGCATTGGCACAGAACGTGCCGGTAGCACATACCAGAACCGGCTGGACCTACACTACGCTCGTTACCAGACATCCCCTATCCTATGGACTCCCTAGGTCCAGTTCTGGACTATTCGGTCCCCCTGCCTCATTGCAAGCATGGGGAGTAGTGGCTATGTGTGCGGGGAGTTCCATCTTTTAAGATATGAATCGTCATGGATAGTTAATGAGCGGATCGCTCCTATAAATCTATATGAATATCGGAGACGTGATCGGCTAGGTTGATTAATCAAGTACTTTGTTCTTGGAGTTGGGATAGACACATTTGTTCAGTGCTAATTAATAGAAATGAGGGTTCTTTGAGGTGTCCACATGTCCCTGCTGTGTTGGCTTCCTATGGAAGAGCATTTTGACAATGGGTCTTGGCTGTGCATTGTATTAACCGTGTTAAATTGAGCTTTCCTGGGGGGCTGGGGGACATCTGTGAGATGTGGCTAGATGAAGTTGGAGAGAGAACGGTCATATTGAGTGGATTTTCCTCACAATAAAGTTTGGCTTCCATCACGACGACATTGAGAGTTTAGTGGATTGGTTTAAGTAGAATAGATTAGATGTAGACAGATATACGGACAGATAGAATTGCTAGAGAAGATCTCTTACTCTCCAGAAAGCAAGAAGAATAGAGAAATGTCCTTCAGAGAGATCTCGCCACTAGAGATGAGTGAGGTTGTGGATTTGAGGATTGTGAGAAGACTGCAGAGTGAGGGGATACTGGCACTATCATGAAAATGAGGATGTTTGTTGTCACCATTACTGTCAGCAGTATCACAGCTCCAGAAGAGGAGAGGATCACTGATTGGGTGCCCTGGGGGAATGTCCACTGATACAACTGACTAAATAGACACAGACACCATGGCCCATGTTGTCGGACAGCATGGTGGCTCAGTAGTTATCAGCATGGTGTTATCTTGCAGCACTGGGGTCCTGGGTTCAAATCCCACCATAGACAACATCTGCAATGTGTTTGTATGTGTTCCCTGTGTTTGTGTGGGTTTTCTTCACACTCCAAAAATATGCAAATAGTTTAATCTGAAATTTAGCGTAGATTGTAAGTCTAAGTGATCCTCTTCTCCTCTGCAGCCATATGTGGGTTGATTGTCCACAGTATCAGGGCAATGTACCCTATTGTATGCCTATATAGTGGTCTACATTGCAGCAGACAGGAGTCCTCCTTAGATGGTAGGCATAAATGTAGGATGAACCCAGCCTTATCTGGCCAAATACAAAACCAATGCACCCAGTGATAAATACTTGTTGTTCTGTATATTATATTTCAGTAGATACAGATCAATATAGATCACAATAAATCCCTCGATCTGTCTCCCATTTTCAGTATCTAGTATCCATAACCGGTAATAATGTATTTTTCAAGAACTGCATTTAGGCCCTTCTGGAACTTAGTTATATAGTTGATAAAGTTAAAAAAAGGTTAATTAAAGGGGTTTTCTCACCACAGGCTTTTGCAGACATGAGCTGTTTCTCTCTCTCTCTCTTACAGCTTCAAATCCAGGGGCAGGTCTCCCCTAACAGTAGGCGTGTCTTCCCTCAATGAGGAGTGGTAACATTATCACACCCCCGCCCTGATCCCTCCTGAGTCATTATCATCATCATTCTGTGTGAGAAGTGGAAGAGAGAGGATGTCACAACTCTGCAGTCCTCCAGCAATGGTCAGTTCTCATGCCTGGAAAATTATCACCTCCCTCCCAGGCTCCACAAGCTCCTTATAACCAAAACACCTGTATTGGTGTGAGGAGTTATACATACAGCCTGAAATGATGAAATAAATGTGAGGAATGCACTCTGCTCCCCCTCTGTTATCAGGCAGGATGTAGAGGGGAAGCAGAATGTATAAGACCATGTTATATGGGTGGGGAGAGTGAATCTAGCAGCTAGAGTAATTACCCAGATCCTTCACACAGAGCACAGAGGAGCTCATGCAGCCTTTATTACACAGTCACAGCCAGCACGCAGCACAGGGAGCAAGTTTCACGTTCATTTTTCCACAGGAGTAAGCAGAGAGTATGCATGTAGCCAATCACAGTGCAGGGGGCGTGTATCACACAGGGGGCATGTCCCGACCAGGGCTGAACTAAATATCAGGCAGCCAGTAACAGCAAAGGGAGTGTGGCCTGACCTAAGCTTCAGATTTAGCTCTAGACACTTACAGATTAGCTAATAGCTGCTATACTAAATGATTTAGGTATACAAACCAATTGTAAAAGTGCTTATTTTTATTGTCCCCATCATTACAGATATGATCTTTGTAGCAAGAAAGAAGGAGAGAGCAGATTGATTATCAGAGAAACCTGTGTGCACTCAGAGCAGATAAAATCTGTCTTATCTCTTCAACAAAGCAAATTAAACAAAGCAATTTGGAAAAAGTCTTCATTTACTGTTCCCTATATGTTGAAAGCTAATCGTTGCAGTGAGACAATGCCTTTAATACTATTCATGGAAGAAAGTTAGCCCTCACAGAACAATAAAACATTTCATTGGATAATTAAAAACTACCTCTACACTAACCCTACAGAAAACCCCTACCTAAACTGGGCAATTGCCCTGAAAATGGCGACAGCCATATTCCACTGTTTCCCTGAAATTATCCTATTTATCTCTATACTGAAGAAATTCTGAATAATGGTGATTATAATAAATAGAGAGAAACAAATAGGTCATCTTCACATAAAGTAAATGTGGTTAACTAGAATGACAAAACAATATCTTCCATCAAGACGCATGATGGCTGAGAGATGAAAGCCAGCCTCCAAGTGGTCACTAGAGAGCAAATATCTCCTGAGAGAATAGACAAATGTCAAAAAGTCAATTACGAAGCAAAACGAGAGTCTGTCCTAAGGATGTACCGAATAGGCAAGTATCGAAAAAGCCAATTATTACAGAGAGAAGTGAAAATATGTCCTAAAATTGTAACAAATAAATATACGTCAAAAGACCAATTGCTCCAACGTGTTTCTCCCACAATGTATCAGGATCAACGGGGAGACCAACAAGATATATAACATGTGGCAAAACAAATATGGTATATACATTACCCAGGGAAAGGTACAGATAAATATACATACTGTATTGCCAGCAAGTAGTTTCAGAATGCCCTGAAACCAGCCTATGAAAGCAGGGAAGAATGCTATAACAGCTGGCTGTGGGAGTTATTCACAATACCCAAAATGAGCAGCCATGAATGAGTAATCTACAATATGACGTGCTTGCTGGCCACAAACGTTGCTCACGATACCCTGAATGAGCAGCCATGGATAAATGTCCCATAGATGCTCAGGCTACATGATGTAAAACAGAGCGCTGGCTCTTATCATGTTAAAGGGGTTGTCTCACTACAAAGAATAGCTTTCAAAATGTAGGGAACACTAAATGAAGATGTTTTCCAAATATATTGCGATGTTCATCTTTTTTTGTTAAGGAGCTACAAATTATTTTATCGCCTTCTGAGGGCTCTCAAGTTACCGACCTGTGTACTCCTTATCCCCTGCTGTTTGTTCTATCTGATAGCAGGGAGTGATGTCATCACACAGGTTGTGAAATCTCTGGTCGGCACTCCGAGTGAAAGATAGTTGTGCTTGCTTCTGGGTGCTGATCAAAAAACAAGTGATAATCTCAGAAGAAATTGATCGCACTCCAATTTCACTAGGGCGGCTTGCCCATTTACCCTACTCATCTCCAGTCTTTTCCTATGTGACTATTTGAGAAAGGTCATGTTTTGACCGAAACGTCAAACAACGTACTAGTCACCTGTCACTCTACCTATGGTGTTGGAGCCAATGGTTTATATGTAAAAAAAAATCTCACTTTTTGCAAAATTCATTGGAGTGCGATCAATTTCTTCGGAGATTATCACACAGGTTGTGGCCAGCAGTGAGAGCTTTTGTGTAATCTGATCTTTCAGACAAAAGACAGTAATTACTCTACTGTTTACATTAGCTCAGAAGCTTCTCCAGACATCAGAGAAGGTAATTTAGCTAATCTAGACTAATAAACAAAGAAATCTGAATACACGGAGCTCATATGCTAATTACAGACAGCTTGACCAGGAAGTGACAGAGCAAAGCCACATTATTTCATTCATGCATCCTATGAAACTTTGAGATGAAACAACCGCTTTAAGTTTAATTGTTCTGGGAGGGCTCACCTTCTTCTGTGATTAGTATTCTTCATATTTGTGACAAACTTCATATTTCACTTTATTGTTTTCTCCAATCCATAAAACTTAAAATTAGGTCTGTGATTCTTTGACCTAAGCTTAGTCTTTAAAATAGTTGTCTCACTACAAAGATTATCTTTAAACATGCATGGACTTTTCCAAACACATTGCTTTGTTTATTTTGGTTTGTTGAAGAGGTAAAAGAGATTTACTGTATCTGATCCAAGGGCACACAGTTTGCTCTGGTTATTGTCCTGCTCTCCCCTTCTCTCTCTGATCTTTGTCTTATCTGAAATCAGGGAGTGCCATCACCACAGGTCAGCACACAAGACACTGGCAGCTTCAGAACAGAGTGCGTTGTCTCTAACAAACAAAGGAGATTTAATTCCTTTGGTTTACTTTAGAGCAGAGAGCTTCAGAGCTCATAGATTCGATCTCCTGCTCTCATGTCAATACAATTAAAGAGTCGGGAAAACAGAGATAATATGCTAATCACTGCTATAAGGGACTCTATATACAGGAATATGTGGCTGAATATAACAGTATAAGTGATTGAATGCATGGTTTTACTAAGGACAGAAGTTGCCAGACTAATCTGTTTTTATGAAGGGGTGAGTAGAAGTCTGGATAGTGGGGCGGCTGTGGATATCCTGTTTTTAGACTTTGCAAAGGTGTTTGACACTGTCCCTCATAAGCGTCTATTGGGTAAATGAAAATCCATTGGGTTAGAGATAACAGTGTGTAATTGGATTAAAAACTGGCTATCAGATCGTACTCAGAGAGTGGTGGTAAATGACTCCTACTCGGAGTGGTCCCCAGTTATGGGTGGTTACCCCAGAGCTCAATATTGGGTCCTCTTTAATTTAATGTATTTATTAATAATATGGCGGTGGGGATTAATAGCACGATTTCTATTTTTGCAGATGACATCAAGCTATGCAGGGTAGTGCAATCTATGGAAGATGCTCATAAATTGCAAGCAGACCTGGACACACTGAGTGCTTGGGCATCCACTTGGCAAATGGGGTTCAATGTGGATAAATATAAAGTTCTGGTACTAGTACTCTGCAGCCATCATATGTCCTAGGGGGAAAAAACTGGGAGAATCACTTGTTGAGAAAGATCTGGGCGTTCTTGTAGATGATAGACTACAGAACAGCATGCAATGTCAATTAGCTGCCTCTAAGGCAAGTAAGATATTGGGGTGTATTAAAAGAGGCCTGGACTCGCGGGACAAGGATGTAATTCTACCACTGTATAAAGCATTGGCGCGGCCTCACTTGGAATATGCTGTCCAGTTCTGGGCTCCAGTTTATAGAAAGGATGTAATGGAGCTAGAGAGAGTGCAAAGACGAGCAACCAAACTTACAAGGGGAATGGAGCATCTTAGTTATGGAGAAACGATAAAAGAATTTAACTTATTTAGTCTTGAGAAAAGTCTTCTCTGGGGAGACAGGATTCATTTATATATAGTATATAAATGGTCCCTACAAAAAGTATGGGGAAAAGCTATTTCAGGTAAAACCCCCTCAGAAGATAAGAAAACGTTCCCTCGGCTGGAGATAAATGATTCAATCTCCAGAGTAGAAGTGTGTTATTCACTGTGAGGACTATAAATCTGTGGAATAGACACCTGAGGAGCTGGGCACAACAGGAACAGTTGTGAGTTTCAAGAAAGGCTTAGATAACCACTTTCTACTAAATAATATTCATACGCATGTAGCCATATAAAATTCTAGATCAAGTCTGATGGGATCAGAAGTGAAATCTTCTATAGAGCAGACTGGTTCTTGTCTTATGGGTTTTAAAGCCTTCATCAGTAAGGAAACTAGGCTTAAAAAACTCATATGTCTTTTTTCAACTGTACTAACTAAGTAACAATGTAAGCAGGGCCGTTACTAGGCTAAATTGCACTCAGGGCAAGGTTAAGAAATTTAGCCCCCTCCCCCCCTTCCGTAACATAATGCGACACAGTGCATCACCATCAACCAAATCTAAAATATACAAAAAGTTTTAACACAATCTGCTATGTATAAAACTACTAAATAATAGTCATACAGTTACCAAATAACACGGCTACACAAAACCAGAATCCCAAGACCACTAAGACCACATATCACCAGCACACAGTGACCGAATAATACCACCACACCATTACCACATATCACCAGCACATAGTGAGCGAATAATAAAACCACACAATGACCACATATCACCACCATATAGTGACTGAATAATACAAACTGACAATTACTGAGTATAAACCGTTATACTACAACCAATATTACCAGCATACAGTGACCATACAGCGGTAGATACCAGCTGTACACAGGCTCTGCAGACATATAAATAATTACATTAAAGTTATATCTAGTGACTCACAGCAGACGTCTCTGAAGAGTTGGTCTCTTCTTCTTCTTCTTCTCCATCTGTCCCAGACGCCATGACGACTACTGCCGACTCTTCACTGTAAAATTTACAAAACAAACATCTTAGACTCCTCACTTTATCAGCACTTCTCTACCAATTCCTATCTCGATACAAACTCCCCATCTATAGCACCTCATATGGTAGCCATGTAGTACCCCTATAGCCAGGTAGATGCCCCTGTAGCTAGTAGATGCCACCCTGTAGCCAGGTGATGTCCCCCTGTAGCCAGATGACGCTCCCCTGTAGCCAGATGACACTCCCCTGTAGCCAGTAGATGCCTCCCTTATAGCCAGTGGATGCCCCTGTAAACCAGGGAGGAGTGCCCCCCTGTAGCCAGTAGATGCTCCCCTTGTAGCCAGGTAGATACCCCTGTAGCCAGGTGACGCTCCCCTGTAGCCAGGTGATGCCCCCTGTAGCCAGTGATGCCCCTCTGTAGCCAGTAGATACCCCTGTAACCAGTAGATGCCCCCTTGTGGCCAGTAGATACCCCTGTAGCCAGTAGATGACCCCCTTGTAGCCAGTGATGCCCCTGTAGCTAATTATAAAATAAAAAAAAAGTACTCACCTCGGTCCACGCATGACGTCACCATGCCGCTTACACTGTCACGCACCTCCCTGGGATCTACTGAGGAGACCCAGTGTCGCAGGGGGCGCGGTGAAAGCCGTGCACCCCCTGCAATGCTGATACATACAGGGGAGAAGGCAGGATGGTAACGATCCATCCTGCCTCCTCCCTGTACCGGCAGGCTGCTGACTCTGCGCGAATGTTATAAAACAGCCGCGCAGAGCCCGGGGCTATCCTCCAGGTGGGCGAAGTCTCTTCGCTCCGGGCGATCGCCTGCCTCGCCCGCCCCTAGGAACGGCCCTGTATGTAATAACCACTCACAGTCTGAGTTTGTGGCTCCGGTAGACAACATAGTGAGACAACGCCCTTATTCCTTGGGTTGCCCGAATGTTGCCCAGGTGCATCCCAGATGTTTCTGAGTTATATAATAGTGTTCCAATGCACTTTGGGGGCATGTGGCTGCTGCAGGTGCTTTCTAGAGGCCACAAATCACATGCAGAATTTAGACTTCAATGGGATTCAAGTTCAGAATGTCGCAAACCCAAATATTGTGACAACTTCGGACAAACTGCTTTTAAACCGAACAGAAAACTATTTGAGCAACACTTGGTAGTAACTTTTTAGCCTTTCACAGTGTCTATGGGATGTGAGTACAGCTCCCCAGCATTCATACATTCATCGCCTATCCTGTGGATAAGAGATAAATGTAACTTGTGAGACAAAACCTTTACAATACAATGTAAATCCTCCACCTATTATTCTATTGACGGTCTTACAACGACCTCAGCGGTACTGTGCCATTCACTCAGAGGCCGCTGAGGTTAATGAATGGCTAAAGAGTCCCCTGACACATGACGTCATTGGCGGGGAGCAGTGGGCAGTCTAGAGGTCCGATAACTCTGGTGTGTAGTTTTGTTATGTCACCATTCCTCTACCTGATTATGTTATTTTTATTATAGCTGAGCAAATAAGGGTTGGTTAACAATGCAGATTATTCCCATTTGGGACCTCTGCTTCAGATATTTGTTGGGATACCTAAAAAAGTGTTCAATCAGATCCTGTGATGCATTCGTAGGGAACAGCAAAGCAAACAAGGGGGCGGGGGGGGGGGGAGGTTTTCATAAATGAGGCACACAAGCCTCATTTTTTGTCTACAAGTGATGGGATACCTGAAAGAGGATAGTGTAGTGGAGGTCCTGAATGGGACCAAACCACAATGACATCCAAGTCTAAGGGTATGTTCACACGGTGACTTTGGGGCATATAGCAGCATGTACTGTATGCACCGCTATACACCAGGGGCCACATGTATTAACCTGTTTAGGTCTAAAACTCACTTTTTTGCCCATAGGTTACTATGGGCAAAAGAGTGAGGTTTAGACCTAAACAGTTTCATACATGTGGCCCCAGGTGTTTTAGACGTACGCGCTGCAAAGATGCCATGTGAACATACCCTAACTCTCACCTGATTGTCATCCCATTCATTGCAAACACCTGACTCTAATTTCACCTACATATTATCTGCTAATCCTAAGGCTATGTTCACACGGCTTTGATTGGGGTGCATTTTGCCACGTTTTTCGCAGCATACTGCGCTCAAATACGAGTGAAATGCGACCCAGTCATTACGGTAATCCATAGCTCTCATAGAGAACTATGGATTACGCCTTCTCTCCCCGCTCGTACAATACGACGCGCAGGGAGATAAGTGACATGTCAATTACTAGCGGCGAATACGTATTCAAAAGTGCTGTGTAAAACGCATCCAACATGTACCCAAAGTATGCTGAGTGTTTGGATGTGTTTTCTGTGCAGCAGAAAAGCACCCTGTAGTTTTAAATAGGGTGTCTGCTGCGTCAAACGGATCAAGAATCGACATGTCAATTCTTTGATCAGATCCGAAAGATGCATCACAAAGACATATGTAAAAACGCATCGGCGATCACATGTCTCAAGCCGATGCATGTTTTATATTAAAAGCAATGTAAAATCACTCTGCACATTGTTAGATGTGTGTTTGGTTCCGAAACACGGATTCAAACACGCATCTAGAAAACACTGTGTGAACATACCCTAAGGGTTCACATACTTATGCCTTTTTAGTGCATTTTTTTGCTGTGCATTTTCTCTACTTTTAGGACCGGTGTGAAAAGCTTATGTAGTTTAGGTTAAATTTATGCAGAACTGTAGAAAATTCTGGAGGGGTCACAAACTTTCATGTTTAAAGGGGTTTTGCCACGATGTTAAATTGACGTGGGGGAAAATCCCCAAAAGCAAAAAAAAACAATTTGTAATTATAATCATTAAAAAAATGTACCCAGATTTTAAATGGCCCTCCTTTCTGTTTCAGTTGTGTACTGTCGTTTTTTAGGGGCCCGACCACACATTCTCTTCTCCTGGCTGGCTGCGCTTGTCAGTTGAACCTTTTCTCTGTGATGGCGGGTCGGGAACCTGCATTTTGCACATGCGTGGTCCCCTGCCCCCTCACAAAATTTTTTTGTAATGTACTGGCAGTGCTGTAACTTCCCCCAAGGGTTTTCTCCACTGGCACCTTTTTCAGCCCCCTGTAAAAGCGCCCCTCCCCGTGTCGCTGTCTCCTGCGATTCAGCCCCCTAACCCCCAGTGATCCCTGTGCCAGTCCCCTGTGTCTTCCCCTGATCTCCATCGTGTAATCACAGCTATCCCTCCTGCCCGGTACTCGAATCTCCTCACTGCCTTTAAACCCGTGATCCCTCTGCCAGGCCCCTCGATCTCCTCAGCCCTCTGTGTAATCACAGCTGACCCTCCTGCCCGGCACTCGATCTCCCCACTGCCCCCTGGTAAAACAGCTGAAAACCCTTGCAGGGATCTCGATCCCCTCATGCCCCCGTGTAAACAAAGCTGATCCTCCCCCGCCGGCATCTCGATCTCCCTCACTGCCCTTGTGTTTAAAAACCCGGGTGATCCCCCTGCGGATCTATTCCCCACTGCCCTCTGTGTAATCACGCTGACCCTTTCCCGCTAGGGCCTCTGATCTCCTCATGCTCCCTCTGTTTAAACAAAAGCTGATCCCCCCTCAGCATCTCGTCTCCTCTGCTTCCCCCCTGTAATCACGCTGTTTCCCTCCCGCCGCCCATTCGATCTCCCCTGATCTCTTCATGTAATCACTGACCTCCCCGCCAGGAATTCGTTTTCTATTGCCCTTGTGTAATCACAGCTGATCCCTCCTGCCAGGACCTCGTTTCCCCCACTGATTCCTCCCCGTAATCACAGTGCCCCTCCTGCCGGGTCTCGATTCTACTGATCTCCCCCTGTAACAAACTAAACCCCCTGCCAGGCACCCCCGATCTCCTCACTGCCCCTTGTGTAATCACAGTGATCCTCCTGCGGCATCTCGATTCCTCAACGATCTCCTCCGTAATCCGCTGATCCCCTGCCAGGGCCCTCTGATTTTCCCCATGATTCCCCCTGTAAAACAGCTGATCCCCCCTGCCAGGCTCTCAATCTCCTCACTGCTTCCCCCGTAATCACAGTGATCCTTGCCATGCATCTCGATCTCCCCAAGCTCTCCCCCTGTATCAAAGCTGATCCCTCCTGCCATGCATTGTCCCTCAGATCTCCCCCCTGCCCCTCTCGATCTCCCATGTCTCCCCCCCGTAATCAAGTGATCCCCCTGCCAGGCATCTCGATCCTCACTGTCTCCCTCGTGTTCCCCGCTAATTTTCTTTTTTCCCGCCCGGGGATTCCCATCTCCTCACTGATCTCCCCCCTGCCAGGACCCCGATTCCTCACGTCTCCCTCCCTGTAAATCACGTGATCCTCCTGCCAGGCACCTCGTCTCCTCACTGATCTCCCCCCGTGTAATCAAGCTGATCCCTCCTGCCCGGCACCGGATCTCTCACTGCCTTGTGTTTAAACACAGTGTCCCTCCGGGGAGGCTCCGATTCCTCACTTTCTCTAAATAGTGTAACACAGTGTCCTCCTGCCAGACACCTCGATTCCTCATTTGTTCCCCCCTGTAATTTCAGTGATCCCTCTGCCCGGCACCTCGATTCCTCCCCTGATCTCCTCTGTAATCACCTATCCCTTTGCCAGGCATCTCGATCTCCTCATGCCCTTGTGTAAACACAGCTGATCCCCCCTGCCCAGGCATCTTTTTTCCTCAACCCTCGTGAATCAAAGCTGTCCCCCCTGCAGGCATCTCGATTCCTCACTGTCTTTCCCGAACCAAAATGTCCCCCCTGGGCCGGCATTCAATCTCCTCATGATTTTTCCCCCCCGGTAATCACGGATCCCTCCTGCAGGCATCTCGATTCCTCACTGTTCCCTCTGTTAATCAAGTGTCCCCACTGCCAGGGCTCTCGTTCCCCCACTGTTCCTCCGTGTCCCACAGCTGATCCCTCCTGCCAGGCATTGGATTTCAATGATCTCCCTCGTAATCCAGCTGATCCCTCGCCAGGCACCTCGTCTCCTCACTGATCTCCCCCCTTTTAACACAGTGACCCCTCCTGCCAGGACCGATCTCCTCACTGCCCTGTGTAATCACAGCTGATCCCTCCTGCCGGGGACCTCATTCCTCACTGATCTCCCCCCTGTAATCAAGCTGATCCCCCCCCTGCCGGCACCTCGATTCCTCACTATCTCCCTCAGTGTAAACACAGTCCCGGTGTTGTAAAATTCTCTCTGTGTTTTAGCCAAGAATTGCTATTTTGTGCTTTGCTAGGCCAGAGATTTCCCCTGTGAGGCTGCTGCAGGTATTCAGCCCCGGGGGCCCCGGGCCCGGGGGGTGGTGTGATGAACCCCCAAAGGGGGGTGGGGCTTTAAAGGGTTTTTTTTTTTTTTTTGAAGTTGAAAAACGCCCCCCTTTTTGCCAGGAGATAGAAAAGGGATGGGAGCACCAGAAGAGAGGTCGTGGCAAAACCCCTTTAATGTAACTGTATGCCAAGCCTTCCAGCAATCCAACATTTCTTTCTGGGAGCATTATTTATGTATTATTTATGTATTATTTTAACTTTGAGTCCCCTTAGGGCGCTTCACCATCGTTTCTACAATCCAATACATTGTATAGAAAATGCATTAGGTTGTATCAATATGACACTTTCTGTCTGGGGGCTGGAAGTGGGGAAATCAAGAACATGACAGCAATGGAAGCCTTCACAATGCTTAAAGCTGCCATGTTAAGCGATCGGGACACAACGATCTCGCTGCTGATGTCCCGATCGCAGTGAGGAGCGGCGCACGCAGCGTTTCTCATTGATTTGGACACAGGGGCCATCTTTGCTGCGGCGTCTAAAGGGTTAAACAGCACAGGATGGCACCAATGTCTTTCGCTGTAACCGTCAGGTGTTAGCTGCAATTAGCTACAAAGCCACTTACCGGCATCAGTACATACTCATATGTCCAATATCAGTAAGGGGTTAAAAAATATCGCTACTGGTCTTATCGTGCCAAACTTTGGAGTGTGACTGTTCATAAATCTATAAAACAGGTCTACTACAGCTTTTGACACCAGATATCTGGCACAGTTCCGTTCTTACATGTTGCCCTTTGTGCTTGGGCCCAGGAACTTTTCAAAAGTATTGCACTGCAGATTTGGGTAAAAAATTGCCCAAAAAATGACTGGACAAGTCTGCAGGACTTTACTTACTAGTCCCTATTGCCTCTAAGCTCAGATGTCACGTCACATCTGTCGTCACTCTGGTCCAATGTCTCCTTATGATACCCTAATGTGAATTGGACCAGAAGTAACATTGGAAGTGACGTTAAAGCAAGAGCGCTGCAGCGCTGGAGGTGAAAATGACCAGAGCCGTTGGGGGGCAGTGATGGCTAAATTCACATCATATTTCTGGATTTTTTTTAACATACACGACAGGCCGTATATATTAAAGGGGTTTTCTCGCTACAAGGATCATCTCAGATTATGGATACAGTAAAAATAAGCACTTTTTGCAAGTCACTTAGTATAGCAGATCTGAGCTAATCTGTGCATCTATAGCTATTTGTGCAGCAGGTGGACAGGACACGCCAGCTTTTCTGTGATTGGCTGACTGACATTTCATTCAGCCTGTTTGGACACGCCCCTGGACGGGACCCGTGTCCTACGCTGTGATTGGCTGCCTGCTTACTCCCCTCTGAGCTGTTGATATTGAAAGTGAAACAAACTGCCTGTGATGATTGTGTGTGTATATAATAATAAGGCTGTCTCAGCTACTCCCTATGTGATGGCTCTATGTTAAGGATCTGGGCAATTACTGAGTCTCTAGCTGCTACATTCACTTTCTCCCCCCATATAACAGCCTTATACAGTCTGCTCTACCTCCTGCCTGATAACAGAACGGGGATGGGGGACAGCGTGCATTTGTTTCATCAGTTCAGGCTGTATGTATAATTGCTTACACCAATGCAGGGGTTCTGCTTACAAGGAGCCGGTGAAGCCTGGAGATGACAGCTCAGCAGCCATGAGAACATTGCAGGAGGGCTGCAGAGCTGAATCCTCTCCTGTCCACTGCTCACACAGAATGATGATGTCACCAGTCTTCAGTGACAGGAGACACGCCTCCTGAGAGGAGAGGGACACCTACTGAGAGAAGAGACTTGTTCCTGGATTTGAAGCTGTAACAGATAGAAACAGCTCAAGTCTACGAAAGTGTGTAATGATAAAACCCCTTTAAACAAATGTCTCTGAGGGTAGCCAAGAAGTGACATCCGTCCACCACAAGGTTATATTGTAAAAAAAACATGTATTTCTAATGTATATGTTTTTTCCTAAATGAATGGTGTAGTCTTCTGCGCGATTCTATACTTTTTTTGTGGTATACAGACATATGCTGGCTTAAAGGAGGTCAAAAAGGCATACTTTTGGCCCTCACCGGGCGATTTATTCCTATGGATACATTTAACATATACGTTGGGAGCTTTTCTGATGTACACGCTAAACGTGCACCATAAATGTTATGTGAACCTGACCTTACCTAAAGTGGTTGTCCACTTTATGATGTCTTTATAGTGTTTTTATTTATCTATTATCCTACAATTTTCTAATATACAGTGAAGGAAATAATTATTTGATCCCTTGCTGATTGTGTAAGTTTGTCCAATGACAAAGACATAGGGCGACATGTATGACATGTACCCTGGTCTGGCTGTTCTTCTGCAGGTTATACATACGGGAGCAGTGTAGAGCCAATACCACAAGTCTGGCTCAGGCACCACCTTTACCCTGGTCTGGCTGTTCTTCTGCAGGTCATACATACAGGGCAGTGTAGAGCCAATACAACAAGTCTGGCTCAGGCACCACTTTACCCTGGTCTGGCTGTTCTTCTGCAGGTCATACATACAGCGCAGTGTAGAGCCAATGCCACAAGTAAGGCTCAGGCACCCCCTTTACCCTGGTCTGGCTGTTCTTCTGCCGGTCATACATACAGGGCAGTGTAGAGTCAATACCACTAGTCTGGCTCAGGCACCACCTTTACCCTGGTCTGGCTGTTCTTCTGCAGGTCATTCATACAGGCACAGTGTAGAGCCAATACCACAAGTCTGGCTCAGGCACCACCTTTACCCTGGTCTGGCTGTTCTTCTGCAGGTCATACATACAGTGTAGAGCCAATACCACAAGTCTGGCTCAGGCACCACCTTTACGCTGGTCTGTTCTACTGCAGGTCTTAAAAACAGGGAAGTGTAGAGCCAATACAACGAGTATGGCACAGGCACCATCTTCACCCGGGTCTGTTCTTTCTGCATGTCATAGATACAGGTGCAGTGTAGAGCCAATACAGCAAGTCTGGCTCATGCACCACCTTTACCTTGATCTGGCTGTTCTTCTGCAGGTCATACATACAGGGCAGTGTAGAGCCAATACCACACGTCTGGCTCAGGCACCATCTTTACCCTGGCTGTTCTTTTGCAGGTGATACATTCAGGGCAGTGTAGAGCCAATACCACAAGTCTGGCTCAGGCACCACCTTTACCCTGGTCTGTTCTTCTGCAGGTCATACATACAGGGCAGTGTAGAGCCAATACCACAAGTCTGGCTCAGGCACCACCTTTACCCTGGTCTGTTCTTCTGCAGGTCATACATATAGGCGCAGTGTAGAGCCAATACCACAAGTCTGGCTCAGGCATCACCTTTACCCTGGTCTGGCTGTTCTTCTGCAGGTCATACATAGAGGGCAGTGTAGAGCCAATACCACAAGTCTGGCTCAGGCACCACCTTTACCCTGGTCTGGCTGTTCTACTACAGGTCATACATACAGGGCAGTGTAGAGCCAATACCACAAGTCTGGCTCAGGCACCACCTTTACCCTGGTCTGGCCGTTCTTCTGCAGGTCATACATACAGGGCAGTGTAAAGCCAATACAACAAGTCTGGCTCAGGCACCACCTTTACCCTGGTCTGTCTGTTCTAACTGTTCTGCGCCTACATTTGGCGTCAAAGAATCATAAATGTGTCTACTTCTAAGAATGTGGTGCGACGCCCCCGGAACGCCCTAAATCTTTGGCGCACTAAAAAGTGCTTTTGGCGCTTTACAAAGGCCCCTGTCGTGCCAAAGTTTGTAGTGCCCCCGTTCATCCATTCTTTTTGACTCAAAGTGCACCAGAAAACTGGTATAGAAAACTGGTGTACTTCATACATGTCGCCCATAGCCTATAATTTTAAGGGTAGGTTAATTTTAACACTGAGAGATAGAATATCCAAAATAAAATCCAAAAAATCACATTGTATAAATTATATAAACTTATTTGCATTTTGCTACCGACCGTTCCGGCTCCTACAGACCAGTTCGACGCTACTAGTCAACTCGTTACCTGCATTAAAGATATCCTTCAAAATGGGTATTTAATCACTTTTCTAAATATATGTGATTACAAAAAGTCAAGCCTGTGAGAGCTGCAGCTTTCTTTACATGCCCTTAGTTACTTAAAAGTTTACATTAGACATGACCAGGAGCTGATCTGACCTTGTTTGCACTTCTTATCTGATGACAGGGAACATGAAGGAGCTTGCAAGGGGCTGGGCAGAAATGTGCAGTGTATGAAGCTTTCTGCTGTATAGAGAATCCACTAATTGTAATGTAATTATCTTAGTAAGCATTGCAGACGCTCCCTTGCTTACTTGCTCTGCTCGGCCCCCGGTCTCTCCCCCTGCAGCAGTTCATGACACAGCATGATTTGTTTATCTTCTGTCCTGAGCAGATAACAGGTAAGGAAGTCACTTCGTGGCAAAACCCCTTTAAATAGCCACCTTTATAAGGGTGCTTACACACAGTGCGTTTTTGATGCTTTTTTTGAATGTGTTTTTGTGCAGGAAGGCAAAGCAATTAATGCTGTACATTGCTGCACAAAAATATCGGTAAAATTTCGATTTTTGCCGTTTTTTTGTGCACCAATGTACAGCATTAATTGCTGTGCCTTCCTGCACAAAAATGCACCAAAACTGCACTTTGTGAAAGCACCGTAAAAGACTCCACACCTTTATAAAAGTGTCCACAGACTCAATGAATAAGTCATACTCTAACTTCTACAACATGGGCAAGACCAAATAGCTTCCTAAGAGATCTGGCAGCAGGAATAGACGAGACACACAGAGGGACCAAGAGGTGAAGACTCGTTACAATAAGGCTCACACAGCATTGTTCACACCACATCGTGAACTGGGGCATGCATTTTTACAGAGAAAAAAAAACCCATATGTTTCTGAACAGTCACTGTGTAGTGAAAATCAGTGCTGAAAAATTTGCGTTCATATTGAGGACGTGCATACAAAATGTGTAAGCATCTGAATGGAGCAGGGTGTCATTGGTAACTACACAACACCTTATTATCCGGGTCTGGGGGTGCCCTCAGCTTTCCATGACTCAACCAGGAATAATAAATCTACGTTCCCTGTCAGCAAGGTCGGATTAAATGTTAGGCTTTTGCATGGGTAAACTGAAATTTACCCTATTGTAATTGTAAACGACGTGTATGAATTTGGCGCAGACACGCCAGTTCTTAATAGCTTTAGAGTAGTATAGAATGCACCAGTATGTATGAACCTGTTGTGCTGTGGTTCATACATTTTGCGCATCGTAGGTGAAGCATAGGGTGATGTTGGCGCGAAGTGTAATATGCTGCATTGTAAGTGCTAGAAAAGATTGTATAGAATTCCTGACAGCTCGGGCCATGCTAATTAATGTTAATCATCAAACTATATACAGTTAAATACAGGGCCGTTCATAGGCTAAATTGCACTCAGGGCGAGGTGAATCAATTTCGCGCCCGCCCTCCCCCCCCGGAACATAATGCGCCACAATGAAACACAGTGCATCACCATCAACCAAATCTAAAATATACAACAAGCTTTACCACAATGTGCTACGTATGAAACTACTAAATAATAGTCATACAGTTACCAAATAACACCGCTATACCAACCAGAATCCCAGACTGATAGTGCCAATGTCCTACTAAGACCACATATCACCAGCACATAGTGACGGAATACTGCGACACCGGGACCACATATCACCAGCACATAGTGACCGAATAATACTGTCACACCATGACCACATATCACCAGCACACAGTGACCAAATAATACAAACTGACCATTACGGAATGCAAACCATTATACTACAACTATTAGGCTATGTTCACACGGTGTATTTGCAGGGCATAATTACGCCACGCAATTACGCCGTGTGACCGGGGGCGGGGCGGGAGCGGGGCACTGAGCGGGGGGCCGGCACTTCGCCGGCCCATAGACTTGAATTGCCAGCGGCGCGTATACGCCGCTAGTAATTCACATGTCAATTATCTCCCTGCCCGCCAGCTTCGCCGGGCGTGGATAGGAGACGTAATCCATAGTTCTCTATGAGAGCTGTGGATTACCGTAATGAATGGGCCATTTTCAGCCCGTAATTTGCGCACTTCGGCGCGTAATTACGGACCGAAATACGGCCCAAACTTAGCCGTGTGAACATAGCTTTACCGACATACAGTGACCATACAGTTTTGGATACCTGTGTAGAAAAGGCTCTGCAGACATATAAGTGATTACAGTAAAGTTATATCTAGTGACTTACAGAACGCGTCGCTGAAGAGTTGTTCTCTTTCTCTTCTCCATCTGTCCCACTCCGCCATGACATCTTTTCCCAGCCTCGACTCTTCACTGTAGAATATACAAAACAAACATCTAAGACTCCTCACTTTATCAGCACTAGATGCCCCTGTAGCCAGTAGATGCCCCTCTGTAGCCAGTAGATGCCCCCTGTAGCCAGGTAGTAGCTAATTATAAAATAAAAAAAAAATTACTCACCCGATAACGGTCCCCGCGTCCAGCTCCGGGAGCTGCTGAACAGTGTAAGCAGCGTGTTGTCATCACGCCGCGTACGCTGTCACGCAGCTCCCAGGGATCTACTCGGTGGCCGAGCTGCCGACCGGGCAGATCCCAGCGTGGCAGGGGGCACGGTGAAAGCCGTGCGCCCCCTGCGACGCTGATACAGGGGAGCCGTCCTGCCTCCTCCCTGGACCAGCAGCTGCACAGCGAGTGTATGCAGCTGCTGAGTGACTCTGCGTGGCTGTTATAAAATGGCCGCGCAGAGCCAGGGGCTAATCTCCGGGCGGGCGGTGCCCCCCTCGTGTGAGTGGAGCCTTGGCGCCCCGGGCGATCGCCCGCCTTGCCTGCCCCTAGGAACGGCCCTGGTTAAATAATTTAACTGTAAGCGTAAATAATATATAATTATCTAATCAAAAATGTAAAAAAAATGAAATACAGTATAACATTAATATTATAAAATATATATTATAAAGCAATAAAATATATATTATAAAATTAATAATAATTTAAATAATATAAAATAGAAAAAGTTCAGTATCTACCATGAATCCCATTATTATAGTATTATCAGAGGAGTAACAGTTAGGGTATGTTCACACGGCGTCTTGTGTGTAATTATTCTTAAGTATGATTGACAGTAATAGCTACTTATCTCTTGCAACATTATAATCACAAATTGAGATTGACAGTGAGAGCATTGTGACATAGTACAAAGAGAAACATTGAACTGTATGACTGACATTTTCTTCTTTTCTTCTGTTCTTCTCTTTTTAGATTAAAGCAATTTATTGAATTGCTTTTCTAATGTAAAATTTATGTTCTGATGTTTTTGCTTTTTATAACTAAAATCTTACAAAAATACTTTTTTGTATACTTTTATATTGTATGTTTATTTTTATTCATCAAAATGTAGGTCGCCTTTATTCTAAATATGATAATAGCCGGCACACAACAGGTCCTGCTGAAACTTTTGGTGCACCATGCATGCCATAGTTTCTATTTACGAACATGCTATTCTAACGTCTTTGCTTTTATTTCTAACCTACTGTGATGTGTCTGTAATCACTGATAATACTACGCTAACTCTGTAAATATCCAATTGAAAACAGGATTTGTAGTAGATGCTTTATTGGTTAAATTAATTTAGATTATTTTTTTAATATTAATTTTAATTGATAAAATTTAATATAAATTTATGGGAGATAATTTGATATTTTTTGGATATATAATTTAATATTAATTTTATATTATTTAATTGTATATAGTTTGATAATTATCATAAATTAGTTTTTATTACTTTAGTGGTATAAGCTGAGAAATAATTAATAGTTTTGGCCCTACTGGCAATTCTAGTTTGTCTATGACAACTTTGGCCTCAGACAGGCCGCTTTTAGCTTGGTCTGGCTGGTGCAGACAGTGTTGTGCCTACTCTTGGCGTTCCACATTCATAAATGTGTCTAATCTTACACATCATGTACAACACGCTCCCTTATCTTTGGTGCACTCAAAAGTGTTGGTTCATGCACATAATGTGCCAAGTTTGGACGTACAACTGTACAACACATCTTAGGAACACGGCTACGACAGGTTTTTTTGGCTCAAAGTACGCCAGAAAACTGGTGCAGCCCCGTTCATACATATTGCCCTCTGTCTTGAAAGCTTTAAGGGGCGTTCTGTCTCAGATGTCACTTTTGCAATCCAGAGTTTACATTAAAGGGGTTTTATCATTTCATTAAATGGTCTTCAGAATAAGGGGACAGTAAAAACAAGCAACTTTGCAATTGGATGTCATTAGCAAAGCTGTCTTGTATTCACAGTATTCCTTATCTTGCGTTTTTGTTTACACTGATATCCAGTGCTGGTCGAATCCCTCCGGATGCCTCCTCCTTGCATTTCACTTCTGTACAGCCCCCCGGTCGAATTCACGGAGCTGTGTCTCTCACTCAGAGTAAGGGACCGTCACATTTTCACTTTATACAGGCAGAAGAAACAGAATTACACTGAAGGGCTTACACAATCAGGAAATAGCACAATTTGTGTCGATCCCTGCCTGACTCAGTTAGGGGCCGTAGCATTTTCTCTCTCCAAACCCAGCAAAAACAGACTGCAACAGATTCTACAATGAGAAAACATAACAGTTTTGTCCTGGTGCCTAACTCTCCTGCATAGAAGGGAGATCTATAGATTCATAGAAAGCTGTAACACATCTCCAGCTGTGAGAGGAGAAGAGATCAGTGTTCAGTCTAGATTGAATGCAGCCTGTGGTATGTATACAGCTCTTACAAAATAGGACTGCATAGGGAAAGACACAGTGACATGTGGACACAGAGAGGGGGGGGGAGTCTTGGGAGCCAGCATGCACAGTGAAGCGGGGGATGATGTCACCCAGCTGGGAGGGGAAGAAACGCCCCTGCATCTCCAGAGTTGAGAAGCTGAGAGCAGTGTGAATCAGCCGAACTAAGGAAGCGATACATCCCCTTTAATGACTCATGTCTCAATTGGTTATAAATAGTGATCTATAAACTGCTTCATCAATCACTAAAGACAAATCGAATATCTGCTGTGGACGAAGCTTTAAAATTCTACCATTTATCTAGAAAAATCAATAATGATCACAAACCAGGCTGCAGGCCTGACAACACCACCAAGTCGGACAAAAGGGTATTCCTATCCTCAGGATATGCGCTAAATGTTTGATACGTGTAGGTCTCGCACCTATGCTGGGAATATGGGTCCTTAACCTTTGTCCTTTTTGGCAGTTTCAATAACGCCTATAGGAGTGAGTGGAGATATCTAGGCACATGCATGGCCGCCTCTCATTCATTTTCTGCACGGATGGCGGCTGACAACATAGTTGCAGATCATAGAGACATTTATGGCATATAACATGGGTGGATGGATGAATGGGAGTATGCTTTTAACTGACTTGATGGCCCTAAATGAATTGTATACTGCCCAACACTGAACTTGCAAAACAAAGAAGAAAAAGCCGTAAGGTTTTGCAAATCAAGGAAGTAGCCGGTGTCGCTAGAATCTGCAAATAAACAAATTTTCAAGCAACTCCAATATGTGGGAGAAATAAAAGCCAGATTGAAAGCAAACTTTTCTAGCCATGTGAAACCTCAAAAATCATATCAAGTAGTTTGGGGACGATTGTACGGTGCCTCCTGTTCATAACCAGTATTTGTCACTTAAGGATAGAATCCTTCAGACCTCTTTTAATCTCTCCAGCAGATTACTACGCTCCTGTCGTGGTTGTGGGAGGTTAGTATGCACTGTAACAGATTTAACGGGTCAGTGCGTAGATAAAAGTGGACACCACATCAGGGAGCGGAGTCTAAGAGGCCCCCATTCTTCACTGGAGCCCACCGAACGCAGGACAAATTTGGCTGCGGGGAACCTCCAGGTCGCTATCGCGGACGTGGCTACTTGCAGTGACAGCTGAAGTGCAAGATGGAGAACTCCAGGTACAGGCAGAGGTGATGAATCACAGACAGGTGTAGCCGTAGGCAGGTGACAGGTAACGGACTGGGTAGGAGAGTCCCAGATAGGTAATGGACAGGTACAATGGCAGGATAGCAGCAGTAGATACACAGATAACAGGTTGGTTCAGTGGCAGGAAACAGCAGTAGGAAACGCAGGTAAGCCTGGGGTTAACTACAGGTAACACTGGGGTTAACTCAGGTACAGCAATCAGCACAGTAGACAGAGATCAGGATTACTGAAGAAACATCAATGAGCTGACACTGGGGCAGAGGCAGGAAGTTCCTTATATCACCAGAGGTCACAGGTCATTGGAAAGGTAATTGGGACACCGTCCCTTTAAATTACCTGGAGCTGCCAAGCACATGTCCTAGGGAGCAGAAATAAGGACAGGTGAGTCTTACCTAGCAGCGGAAGCCGCTGCAGGGACCGCGACAGAGGACTTGGCAGCAGGTACACTGGGCGCCGTGACACCAGCAGAGAGAGCCCCAGTGGGCAGGGCCGCCATCCGGAATTTCAGGGCCCCACACAGTCAAAGTGTCTGGGCCCTCCTCAAAAAAAAAAGGAAAAATAAAGTTGTGGAAGATATGGGAAAAAATGCAATTGCGCCATTGTTTTTTGGTTTTAGTTTTTTTTAGTTTATCATGTGGTATTATTAACGTGCTATCTTCATTTTGTGGGTCAGTATAATTCCCGTATATTTAGACTTTGTTACATTTTATGAGTAAAAAAATATGTGAGGGCTAAGTTTCTGTGAGGTGAGTTTTGGTTTTTTTATTTGAACGATTTTAGGGTACATATGACTTTTTTTACACTTTTAATTCTAGTTTTTTTGTGGAAGTGAGGCGACTAACATAGACAACTCTGGAGCTTTTGCGATTGTGCCCTCTCTCTTTCACATTCCGCGCTGGGCCAGGCCCTCTTTCTGCCACCTTCTCTCTTCCTATACCCGAGCCTCGTTTTTTCCCTCACGCCACCATTATTTCTACCACCTTTGTGAAACCAGGCCCCCTTGTATCACATTTAAGCCCGGGCCCTGTATTGCAGTACCGCTAGTACTGGCTTAATAGTGGCCATGCCAGCGGGCACATCCGTGGTACAAGGCTCGGATCACGCCATGAATCGTGACAGCTCCTCCTGATACCATGGCCTAGAGCATCTGTAGACATGTCTCCCGTCGAGCACATCTGGGACATCCTTGGTCAGCAATTTAACCCCTTAATGACCTTGGAGTAGCTAAGGGGCTTTGTAGTGGGATCCCCGGGCAGGTGTTAGTGATAATTGAGCTAAACCGGGCAGTTACACGGGGAGGGGGCTGGCCCCATCCCGTGTGTTTGCCATTTAGACCAGGAAAACGGGCCCCGGGTGTCTAAATAAATGAGAAAGGGTGTGAAAATCGCTGGTTCCCTTGGTACTGGCGGGAAAAAGCCTTGGGCTTCCATCCTGCCATGTTTCGTTTTACTATTCCTTCCCGGGCGGGAAGTAGTAAAACCCCCCAAAAACTGTAACACCATAAATCATTGAAATTTTACAATGCATTGGCTTTTATAAATGTTTTGTGCCCCCGGTGGTGAAGACCCCCCTAGGGGACTCACAGTTTTAAAGGAAAAAATTAAATAAATAAATGTTTTAATGTGTAAAAATAAAAAATATTAAAAGTTCAAATCACCACCCTTTTGCCATTTTACAAATAAAAAAATAATAAAAAACATATTTGGTATCGCTGCTTCTGAAAAAGTCTATCATTAAACTATAACATATTTACCCGTACTGAACACCGTAAAATGAAAAAAATTCCAACCGCCAAAAGTGCGTTTTTTTTGTCATTTCACGTCCCCTAAGAAATGGAATAAAATTTATCAAAAAAGTCTCCTGTTTTCCAAAATGGTAGCAATAAAAAGTGCACTTCAGCCCGCAAAAAAAAAGCCCTCATCAAGTCCCTAGTGTTATTTCAAAAGTTATTGGGACAGAAAAATTTGTTCCTCTCCCGGGATAAATGATGTGTTCCCTGTATTTTGCAGGTTGATACAATTTCGGCAACACCAAACATGTACAGTTTCCCTTATGTTTTGGAACTGTAAAAAAGTTCCAAACGTTTTCGATTTAGAACCAATAACTTTTTTTTTTTAACACCTCGGAGTGAATAGGGGGCTTTTTTGCGGTTAGTGAAGTTTTTTTTGTTGTTTGGGAAAGCATGTTTTTTTTTATTATTTTATTCCAATTTTTAGAGAACGTAAAATTACCAAAAAAACGCAATTTTGGCATTGGAATTTTTTTTCTGCAATGGTGTTCGGCGTACAGGATAAATGATATATTTTAATAGATCTGACTTTTTTGAACGTGGTGATACCAAATATGTGTAACTTTATTATTTTATTTTTTTATTTGTAAAATTATAAAGTGATTTGAAATTTTAAATTTTTTTTTACACATTAAAACATTTTTTTTTTACTGTATCTTTAAAGGGGTTTTGCCACAATCTCATTTCATACCTCTTGCATCCAGCTCTTCAGCTCTGTGTGCTCAGAAGGAGGTGTATGTGATTTGTTTGAATTGCATATCATGTGACCCAGCAGAATGACATCACCAGGCCTTTCTTCTCTTTAGTCAAAGAAAGGTGTGTTTATGTGTAGAACTGTAAGTAGCTACATTGTAGCTCAGAGGTAAATTTTTTGACTCCAAGCACAAGGGTCCTCAGTTCAAATCCCTGCAGGAACCAAACCTGTGGATTTTTTTCTCTTTATCAATGCACATACCTGATTGAGATTTCTTTTTTATTTATTTGCACCGTTTGGCTAATTACTAAGGAGTACAGAGGACGGGAGTAGAGTGACAGCACCCGGGGTTTGAACACTCAGTAGCTCCCTTTGAGAAGAGAGGTGATGTCTGAGCATGTGTGACCAGGAATGAGGAGCTCTCAGCCCTGGTCGTATCCCCTGGAGAGGAGCTGTAAACAATGGATCACTAAAGGAGCAGGTAAAACAAAAACGGTGCAAAATTTTTAATAATGATGAATGGTGAAAATGTTTATTATTTCATTTACAAAGTTCCCACGTCAATTTGACTTCATGTCAAAACCCCTTTAAGTCCCCCTAGGGTGCTTCACCACCAGGGGGCGCAATAATTTCTACAACCTAATGCATTGTGTAGACAATAGCAATGGAGAAGAGGTGATACAGCGGTACCATGAATGTGTAAAATCCTAAATTCTTTATTTTAAATTCGTAAAAGCCAGGTAACCCCAACAGAGCATAGCACAAAAAAACCCTGCCAGCAAAGCCGACACATTTCAGGTGAACAAATCACCCTTAATCATGGCATGCTGTACGCACCACAAAGACTAATATATATATACTAAAATAAACACAGTAATCCTCTGCTCACCTGTCTTCAGCCGTCCGCGCCACCGGACGCCATTACGCCCACTTCCGGTATAAAGCCCGTGCAACTAAGGCGCCTGCACCGGATGCTAGTGTACCATGCGGCATCTCCAGGAAGTGACGCGCATGGTACCGGAAGTGGCGTAAGGTAACCAATAGCGTGGTGTAATATGCCGTGCGGCGTCTCCAAAAGTAAAACATGCCGTAGTCATGGTAATTTCTGAAAAGAATAATTTTTTAGTGCTGGATCATAGCACTCAATTTCAGGCAATTAAGAAAATCATCTTGAAACATTTACCCATCTTATCTGAGGATCCCACTATAAATGATATCTTGGCTAGGGGTCTTCGTGTAGTTACACGAAGATCCCGTACTTTGGGTAGCCTGTTAGCCCCTAATTTGGTTAGCTCTAAGAGATCCAAGCAAACATGGCTTAGATTTAAGGGCTTTTATAGGTGTGGGTCTAATCCCTGTAGAGTATGTGGATTTGTTAACTCTGGAAAGATCTTCTATAATAGCCAGCAAACCAAAGCATTTACCATCCGTAACTACATCAACTGTAACTCACACCATGTGGTGTATTTAGCTATTTGCACAGAATGTAATTTACACTATGTGGGTAGCACCACAAGAAGGCTAAAAACCCGTATCCTTGAACATCTGAATGACATCACAAGTACTGCAGTGCGCAATAGATCCCATTTGTCAAATCATTTTAGGGATGTGCACCAAGGAAACTTTAGCAAATTGAAAATTATGGGCATTGACAGAGTGGTCAAATCTACACGGGGTGGGGACTTGGGACATCTGCTTCATGATAGGGAGGCGTTTTGGATTATCACACTAGAAACTGCGGTTCCATGGGATTGAATCTTAAAAGAGAATGGATATTTCATTATTAATTCCTTATTATTATTATTATTATTTTTTTCTCTTTCTTTTTGTTCCTCTTAGGCATTGAGTACTATATGTGTTTTACCGCAGGGTCAAGTATTGGTACTACCTGTGTCCGGGTTAATGTTGTTTCCAAATTGAATTAGAAGGGTACGATTCATATACTGATTATTTCAATGTTGTGTACATGTAGCATTATTATTGAATTGTCCCGATCTACAGCTTGTTAATAATGTATGTCAGCTCTTTGTTTTCAGAGATTTTAATAATATTATCTCTGTTCTCTGCCATCTGTCTCCAGCGGTTGGTTTTCGGCCAGCGTTTTGTCGCCGAGGGATTGGCGCTGTGATGTTCTTTTGTCCCGCCTCCCCTGGTGACGTGTTGCCGCGGGGTATCTATTACCATGACTACGGCATGTTCCACTTTTGGGGATGCCGCACGGCATATTACACTACGCTATTGGTCACCTTACGCCACTTCCGGTGACATGTGCGTCGCTTCCTGGAGACGCCGCATGGTACGCTAGCGTCCGGTGCCGGCGCCTTAGTTGCACAGGCTGTATACCGGAAGTGGGCGTAATTGTCGTCTGGTGGCGCGGACGGCTGAAGACAGGTGAGGAGAGGATTACTGTGTTTATTTTAGTATATATATTAGTCTTTGTGGTGCGTACAGCATGCCATGATTAAGGGTGATTTGTTCCCTGAAAACTCGTCGGCTTTGTTGGCAGGGGTTTTTTGTGCTATGCTTGTTGGGGTTATCTGGCTTTTTACGAATTTAAAATAAAGAAATTTTGGATTTTATATATTCTTGGTACCGCGTTATCACCTCTTCCCCTTTCCCTGCCGGGATACTACACGGTTTGCTCTGACCAGGATACCTGCGGAGCCCACTTCGATTTGGGGTTAAGCTGGTCCATTCTTTTGTTTTGTGTAGACAATGCATTAGGTTTGTCACATATGGCGGTTTTTACTACTTCCTGTCTGGAGCAGGAAGTAATAAAATCGAAAAACATGGCAGCGATGGAAGCCTTCACAAGGCTTTCCAGCTGCCTGTAAACGGGATTTAGGGCCCGGCGTTTCTCGCCACGGGGTCTCCAGATCAGAGTGGGGAAAACGGTGTGTGGCACTATTTTCATTCATTTTGGGATGCCATGGCCATGTTTGCCGCGGCCCATCTAAAGGGCTAAATGCACGGGATGGCAACAACATCTTCCCGTGCGTAAACCCATGAGTTTTAAACTGCAATTAGCAGCTAACACCCCTTAGCGACCTGCGATCCTTCTACAAAGCCCCTTAGCCCCTAGCATTTTATCATACGTCCAAGGTCATTAAGGGGTTAAGAAGGAGCCCCCAGCAGCGATCCAAAATGATTTGCCCAAGTGCATCAGCGCGGGTAAACTCCTAGACGGACCATTAATACCTCGTTTGATTGCAGCCAAGGCGAGGAAGTGCAGGGATTTCTTTGCTTGCCCCTCTGATCAATACTGAATAATCAAGATGTTTTGAATATTTTCTTTCCATTTATTCATCATTTGCATATATTATCAGGGTTCTCTCCATCCTGTGATTCCCACATTCAGGATTTTTTCCCCTGGTGTTACAATTTCAGTGTAGTGTAGTAGGACGGAGATGTAATTACCTTTGATATAAGGTCACCATATCCGGTAGTGTGTAATTTATTACAAGGCAGAGCTTCTCAAAAAACAAAAAAAATATAAAGCTTGGAGCCCCCGTTAACAAATTCTTCATATTTGATGGCAAGAATAATATGGAAAATCAATGGGATCTGTTGGCTTTGTTAGTATAAAATATGTGGTAGAGCTGCCCCTGCGTTGTGCCTTTTGTTATAAAAGGAAATTAGGATATGTTCACAAGGCTGATTTGGACGCTGTTTTCAACACTGTTTAGGCACGAATTTCGGCCCCCAAAAACAGATTTAAAAATGACAAAAAAAGCCCCCCCTGTTCCATTTTCATTGTTCTATTGTAAAACCATGTTGTCATTATACACGACGTGGTTTTATGCAAATTGTACTTGCTTATTTGCAGCACTGAAAAATTAAGTGACGTCAATTCTTGAGACATTTTCCAAAGAGTAAAAAAGCTCATAGTATTCACAGAAAGAAAGCATATTACCAAAAAGGTTTGTAAATCAAAAAAAATTTACTGAAAAAAAAAAAACCTCAAAAACCTCCAATCTAAAATATACCTTTTATTAATCTCTATAAAATCATACAAGTCACATACATCAAGACCAATCCAACAAGATCCGTCATAAAAGGATATGTGAGCTAATCTAATACAACATACACTAACAATTAAACAGGGAAGCTCACCATATATCCTAATTTAGGTTAGGGATTCGCCCCGACAAGGACGGCCCAACCTCCGGTGGCTCACCCTAACTCATATTATAAAATACACAATAAAATGTTCAAAAATAAAACAAGGACGTATAAGAGACGTTCCCCTACTTTTTATATGACAAGACACAGATCATATATATGTGTATTCATGCATGACATTTAAAGAGATATATAATAACGTACGCGCATATATTCCATCATTAATACTAGAAAAATCCTATCAATCCATGTCCAATTTGTCATTAGATATATACAGAAGGGGGACCGTAAACAGATGCTGATATCAAGAAGCTCATAACATACGACCTTATCTTCTCGTCACCAATTCTACCCGACGCGTTTCTCCCTCACAGATATCTTGAGGGTTCATCAGGGGTAAAGATCACTCATAACAGAGTCATGACTTTTGGATATGGGATGAACCCCCGCTCTACCTGGTACCCAGTTCAAACCCAAGAATAAATGCACAAACACGTTTACTTTTGGTGTCAAAATGGCCACAGCTTTATTCAAACCAGACAAGTACAACACGTATGGAAGGAGTCAGGTGGAGTGGTAGGCAATTGTGTGATATTCCCAGAGCCTGACATGCAGCACCCGGCCAGACAGCAATAAAGGGGCGGCACTAGGGCTGTATTTATAGGTCATGCTGCCCTAGGCACTAAACCTGAATACGCCCCTATTAACAATTTGCATTACCACGCCCCTTTCACATCATGCCACACCCCTCTACAAAAGCCACGCCCACTATAACCATGTAAGGGCTCTAGAAGAAAGCTAATTGAAGGGTTTGCTGTCACCCAGCTTTCCTAGACATTGGATAGCCTATCAGCTTCCAGGAAAGCTGGGAGAAAATGCCAAACTGTATAACGCCAAACTGTGCCTGAACATAAACCTCTACACTACAACTAATATTTCCATCATACAATGACCATATAATTGAAGACACCAGTGTACACAGACTCTGCAGACTGTATATTGCCTCCATACATTGACCATATAGTGGTATATAACAGTGTACAGGGCCACCGTTAGGGCAGTACAGGCAGTACTACTGTACGGGGCCCGGCTGATCTGTGAAGTAAGAGGGGGCCCTGCCATATCTACCATTTGTAGGTTGGGGGGGGCCCCAATGCTTCAGCTGTATGGGGCCCTGAAATTTCTGATGGCGGCCCTGCCAGTGTACACAGGCTCTGTAGACTGTATATTACTTCCATATAGTGATCATATCAAGGGCGTCGCTAGGCAGTATTGTCTGGGGCTCATGCCCCGGATCTATTGCCTGCTGCCCCGAATCTTTCCTTCCCTGGCCGGCCCTCATTCACTATAGTAGTGTGGCGTGATAACAACAATGCGCCGCCGCCGCCGGGGCTCCGTGCAGGCTGCTGTGCGCGTGCAGGGTAAGGAGCTGAACAGCGTATCTCTGAGCTGCGGGCAGCTGGGACTTCATTTAGAAGTGGAGAAGAAGGAGGAGCCAGGCTGCAGGGAGCTCAGAGTGTGGGCTCCACCTCCTCCAGTCAGTGAGTGCCCGGAGCCCAGCAGAGCAGCAAAGATACTAAGGATTAACCCCGT
>JAODAL010018147.1:0-75581 GCA_025379985.1 Phyllomedusa bahiana
TTCATTTGTTTGTAGGGATTCATTGAACAAATTCAAGAAGAATTCTAAATAACTTGAAAGTATATAGTCACAAGTCTCTTGTTTGACACTGTAAAATCGAATGGGCTGGTGCCTGTAGCAGAATATTTTAATCCACTAAAGCAATGTACGTATGTTAACAGAGTTCAAGGAAAACTGATTGGAATATGCAATAATAGTGATGCACTTTATTTAGATATTCTGTTGGTCCATATTTTTTATTAAGGTGACAAGATTTGTGACGTTTTACTCATTATGAATTTTTGTACATATGCCAGTACTTCTAATGTAAAATATATGTCTGCTTTTTTATACTCTATTAATTCCCCATTGTATTTATGTTTTGCATGCTTCTACATTGTGTTGCATTACTTTATTGATGTTAATATTGTATTGATGCTTGAAAACTCAAGACTATAAACTTAACTAAATAGGGCAGTCAACCAGCAGTTATTTGCAATAATTATACTAAGCATGCATCAACTAAAATTTGTGGTGATACCATGGATAAATTCAATACAGAACAAGGACAACAGTAAAGGACAGCACAAAAGTAAAAGGCCAAATCAGCTCACCACTTTACCGGGTTACAGGGACAGTAGGCGGTAAACACCCGCTTGTACAATATAAATCAAGGAGAAGCTCAGCATAGAAATAAAACGGAGTGTTTATTAGGAACAAGTAAACATCCAAGGTATGGCCATGATTAAGGGCTTCAGCAGCCTGAAATAAGCTTAATCTGTATGATATACTCATACCTTGTATGAGTTCCTAAAAAAATGCTGGATTTTATGATTTCGATGAAGGCTGTGAGCTAACTGTTCCTGAATCTTCTCCTAACTCTGTCAATGGCATGTGACGCAGACAAAACTATAGAAACACAAATACCGAGATTCTCAAGGACTACTCTCACAGAGCAAGGCGAGTCTGGAAGAGAAACAAACGAGAACTGAATACAAACACTTAACAGATTGCTAAACAGACTCTCAAGACAGAACAATCTCTCAGAACAAGCACTATACTAGAACTTCTCAAAAACACAATAGCAACAGTCTAACACACAAATAACAAAGCTAGGTACAGGACTCAAAACAAAACATAAGACACAAACAGAGCTCCTTTATCAATAACCACTCAAGCGGAGCCAGAAACCTATATAGATAGCAATTCACCAATTCACTCAAGGCTGCACAGCAAGGATAGGTGATATCCAAAGAACATGAGCAATTGACGTGTAACCACTTCAAAAAAACACACAAAGAAGAAAACAGAAAGATCATGGAAAATTCACACTGATCATAACAAATATATAAAAATCATATACTTTGTGAACAGTCAATTTTGACAGATTATGCTAATCTTATTGTTACAGTGACGCAGGCGATTAAGGTAACGTTGTATCAATTACTGAATAAAGAGCATCAATAATATTACATATTCCTAGTGGATCCTAGTGGCTATGACAAATATGCATTTCTTGAATAGAATAATAATACAGGTTATTGGCATTAGAGTTTATAATTGGGACATTGATAAAGGGATTTATTCTGGTCGCCATATTAAGTAAAAGGGAGTTTCTCACTACAAAGATTAGCTTTTAACATGCAGGGATAAGTAATTGAAGATTTTTTCCAAATACATTGGTCAATGGATTTTACTTAAGTCATGAGATAAGAGATATGCATGTGCTCTGAGTGCACACAGGATTCAATGGTTGCCTGACCATAACTGATTAGAGAAGAGATCTTAGAGCAGGGAGTGATGTCACCATGGATGGACTGAGCTCTGGTGCAAACTAATGATCTCTAACAAGATTACGGATAGGTCATTGTTTTCAGTCCTCACAGCACATGTACTTTGGGCCACTTGTCTAGGTCTAAAATTCACTTTGTTGCCTAGACAGTGCTCATACATGTGGCCCTTTGTGTTTACTGAAGGATAACTTCTCTTGCACTTGTCAGTGTAACAGCTCAGCTACTTACAGATACACTAGATATGCTAATCACTACTATCGAACCACCCACAGTCTTATGAGGCAGCGAGTGTAAAACGGCTTGTGACTCAGTGAAACAGCATGGCGAGAAAACCCTTTTAAAAAAGAATTTTTCTTAGTATAGAGCAATTGACATCTGCTAAACAGGAGCATGTGTCTTCTGCTGGATCTGCATAGTTAAAGGGGTTGTCTCACTACGAAGATCATAGTTGAAAATGTAGGGACCAAATATCTAAGGATGTACGCCCTTGGTTACCATTAGCAAAGTGCTATGGTTTTAGAGAACGGGCTGGATTACTTGTGCTTAGCAACGAAGTTTGTTTACTGGTCGGGGAAGCATTCTGTCTCGCCCAGGTCGCAGACGAGAACCGCATGCAAATGAAAGCAAGTGAAGAGGTCCTGAGAATGCACAGGGATGTGTGTATTGGCAGCGACGCAGAGGAGAGGCAGTACATAGGACCTGCAGGGGGGTGTGTGTATTGGCAGGGGGACCCACGGAGGAGAGGCAGTGAAGAGGACGGGCAGGGAGGGTGTGTATTGGCAGCGACGCAGAGGAGTATTGGCAGGGGGACCCACGGAGGAGAGGCAGTGAAGAGGACGGGCCGGGGGGGATGGTGCGATTCACTGACTGTGCAGTCAGTGATCTCTCTCTCTTTCTTTCCTCTGTGCATGTAGCTGCCGACACCCCCCACCACTCCCCACCGATGCCTGTGGTTGATAATACACACATCCCTGCCCATCCTCTTCACTGCCTCTCCTCCGTGGGCCTCCTGCCAATACACCCACCCCTCTGCAGGTCCTATTTACTGCCTCTCCTTTGTGTCGCTGTCAATACACACATCCCTGTGCATTCCCAGGACCTCTTCACTGCCTTTCATTTCCATGCGTGTTCTAGTCTGCGACCTGGGCGAGAAAGAATGCTTCCCCGACCAGTAAACAAACTCCATTGCTAAGCACAAGTAATCCAGCCCGTTCTCTAAAACCATAGCACTTTGCTAATAGTAACCAAGGATGTACATCCTTAGATTTTTGGTCCCTACATTTTCAACTATGATCTTCGTAGCGAGACAACCCCTGTAAGTATAGGACTTGGAAGACCTGGGTCTTTTTCAACTTTATCATATAAGTATATTTTAAACAGATATTTGCTCCAGATTTAATTAGTCTGTCCATTTAAGGGTGAATTCCATGAAGCAGATTTTTTGCAGAAATTTCTGTGATCTGTCACAAAGGGGCTTATAGAAATCCATGTGCCTGCTGCCAAAGCAACCCCTTTCAGATGAATAAAAATGCTTTTGATTTCTGAAATAAATCTGCCACATGTTAAAGTCCCCTGATACATGTCAATGGCTATATTGAATGAAGCTCCACACTGATATTCCATTGTTTTGGAAGTGAAACAAAGAAGAAATGTTATAATAAATCATTAGAATAAAGAACACTATTAACTCTACTCCATTCACGTATCACTCTTAAATAATCATCTATAATTATTTTAGAGATTCATTAGTATGAAAGGCATTCAGTGTCATTAAAGTATGAGTTTTCCCTTGGTACTTCCCAGAGAAAGAAATATTTTTTATATCATCACAAATGTAAACCGTTCAGAACAGAGTAAGAACACAAATAATATGAGATGTCTGAGACTGTTAGTAGATTTCCATAATAAACTAAGTTAGAAGCTTCTTCATAAATAGCACAGCTGTGTTTGTCTTTTTAAATTATTGACTTTTTGTATATAAAGTATTTTATCACTAGGCTTCACAGTAATTAAAAAAATAAAGAAAACAAAAACATTTCAAATACGACAAATGTCCAAAAGTTGAATTCATCTTTTTCCATTAAATTTAAGCGTTCAGAGATTTAATTGTGACAATAAATTGTTCTATGTGATTGTGTTTGGCTGTTACATTGATACATGATTACAGTGAAAGAACAGCCGAGACCGCTCTGGTGTTTTAGAGCAATACTGATAATAAAGGATTAAGAAACAAAAACAAAAGTATCAGGTTCAAAGACAGGCCAGAAAAATAACAATGGGTAGACAATACAATACTTAGGAGAATTGCAGTTATTTTCTTTGAAAACAAGATGGCTTTTGGATGACCTACTAAATATGCATGAATATACACTGCTCAAAAAGTAAAGGGAACGCTAAAATACCACATCCTAGGTCTCTATGACTGAAATATTCTTTATTCTTTACATAGTGGAATGCGTTGAGAATAATAAAACATAAAAAATGATCAATGAAAATTAAAATTAACATCCCATTGAGGTCTGGATTTGGAATGATACTCAAAATCAAAGTGGAAAATCACATTTCAGACTGATCCAACTTCACTGGAAATGCCTCAAGACACGGAAATGAGGCTCAATAGTGTGTGTGGCCTCCACATGCCTATATGACCTATCTGCAATGCCTGGGCATGCTCCTGATGAGGCAGCGGATGTTCTCCTGAAAGATATTCTCCCAGACCTGGGTTAAAGCATCAGTCAACATCTAGACAGTCTGTGGTGCAACGTGGTGTTGGTGGATGGAACGAGACATGATGTCCCAGATGTGCTCAATAGGATCCTGGTCTGGGGAATATACAGGTCAGTCCATAGAATCGAAAAAACTTGGTTTGGTCTGCACATCCAAAACTTTTTTCTGAAAAAATAAGCATAGGTGCATGCTGGTGTGTCCCCACTTTGGCTTTTGCACTCCGCCCATCTGCACGGGTTTTTAAATCAATGCAGAGTAGCTTGTAGCTGGAATCTTCTCTCCCTGAAATGCAGAGGTCTGAACAGGCACCAAAAGAGGTAACATTTAGAGTAGTTTCCCATCTGTATTGAGGTCACCTTGTCGATGGCAGGCGGGCTTATTATGGTTTTGAGCAAAAATGTACACTAAGAACCTCAAATTTTCTTGTATTTAAAGTGGAAGAAATGTTTTTCTAACAATTTCTACTGTTGTTTAGTGCTAGTAGAGTGCTGCTGATATTGGATTGAGTCCATATCATCAATGCCTTCATCATGCAGGAACTGCTGACACACTTTAGCCATAGTTGGCCTAGCATTGTCATGCATCAGAAAGAACCCAGGACCCACTGCACTTGTATATGGTCTCACAAAGACTCTGTTACATGTGTTCAGAGTGAACCTGCTCTCATCAGTGAAAAGCAAAGGGCGCCAATGTTGAATCTGTCAATCTTGGTGTTCTTTGGCAAATGCCAATCGCTCTGCACGGTGTTGGGCTGTAAGCTCAACACTGACTTGTGGACATCGGGCCCTCATACCACCCGCATGGAGTATGTTTCTGACAGTATGAGCAGACACCGGCCTGCTGGAGGTTATTTTTCAGGGCTCTGGCACTGGTCCTCCTGTTCTTCCTTGCACAAAGGAGGAGGTAGCGGTCCGGCTGCAGGGTTGTTGCCCTCCTATGGCCCCCTCCATGTTTCCTGGTGTACTGGGCTGTATCCTGGTATCTGTTCCATTCACTGGATACTGTGCTGACAGACAAAACTAACCTTCTTGCCACAGCTTGCATTAATTCACCATCCTGGAGCAACTTCTGTGTATTATAGACACCGCCCCATGCTACCTCTAGTGGTGAGGGCAATGACAAAATGCAAAAGTGACTAAAACAACAGACAAAAAGAATGAGAAGAGAGAAATGGTCTGTGGTCACCAGCTGCAGAACCACTCCTTTACAGAGGTTGTCTTGTTAAGTGCCTATAATTTCTACCTGTTGTCTTTTCCATTTCCACAACAGCAGGAGAAACTGATTCACAATAAGTGTTGATTCAGAACTAGACAGGTTGATTTCACATTACATTGTGTTTAATTGTTCCCTTTATTTTTTGAGTAGTGTATTAAGGTCAAAATAGAGATCTCTCCCATGATTTATTTATACCCAGGACTTTATCCAGAACAAGGGGACATCTTCTACGTCTAGAGGAGAAATCTCTTTCTCTCTCTTGCCCATCTCCTCGATCCCCACAGCACCTCGCCTCCCATCCATCGCCCTGCACTCGTCGCTCAATTCCGATGCCCCCCGCAGCACTGCGCCGCCCATCCATCTCCCTGCAGCCGCCGCTCACCTGCGAGGCCCCCCACAGCCTCCAGCCTCCCAGTCATCTCCCGCCCGCAGTTCACATCTCCCGTACCTCCATTCACTGACCACGTCCCCCGCACCTCCATTCACTGACCGCGTCCCCCGCTGTTCACAGCCGCCGCTCACCTGCGATCCCCCATCCAGCCACCCACTGCGCTTTTCGCATCCGCTTTCAGGATGCAAAGCGCAGCTGATACGTACCCGGAGTGTGGAGCGCTTTTGGACAGGTGCCAAAAGCGGACTCCATTATCTCTTATGGCCTTTCACTTGCGTAAAACGCATTAAGAATTGACATGTCAATTCTTAAAGCGGATGCGAAAAGTGCAGTGCAAGAGAGCCCTCAAAATCGCATCGCCGATCTCCCGTGAGAAAAGCGATGCGCTTTTGCCATTGAACTCCATGTTAATCACACTGACAATTGTCAGATCCGTTTTGCAGATCCGTAAAACGGATCACAAAAACCTCGTGTGAACAAGCCCATAGGCATGAATAAAAAGGAAGAAAGGGTAGAGATCAAAAACACAAAAAAAGCATCTCAATGAAATAGAATGCAAAAAAAACCCATAAAATACTTCCTTTCTACGTTCATGTCATTGGTGACTTTTAATCTAGGGGGAACAGCGCATTAGAAGAGGACAGAATTAGAGGCAGAGAAGTACATCTTAGGCATGGTATGTTATGGTATGAGATTTATGTTCATAATAGAAGATGGGGGATGATTACTTTTAAGTAGACCATGGGCAATATTGAAGGCACACCATAAATTTTGGGCAGGTCAACATTTGTCAACAGTGCCATGTAGGCTAAAAATTCTAATAAAGCTCCTACAGAAAAACCTGCAGAACACAAATGTAATCAACCCATTTTGTCATTTCTTTTTTTGAAACGCAAGTGAGATTGAAAACTAAAGCTTTTGAAAGCTGTGTCAGCAATACAATTCTACAGAGACTACAATATACAATTAAATTACTAGAAATGAATTATTTGATAACAGCAACACATTTACATACTGGAAAAGGTGTAAACTAAGTGCAGCTTAGCTTTGTGAATACCAACCAACAAAGCAGATATGACCCAATGTACATAGTACTTATTGCTTTTACAATAGGATAACAAATATCAGACCTGAGCAACCTTAACAGGAACCATGCAGTAAGAGGGAGATGAGTTGGGACTGGGTTAGAGCATCTCCAAAATTAAAGGGCGTGTGAATGTTCCTGGTATGCAATAGTTATACCTGTTAAAATTGGATCAAGTAAGAAAAACTGGTGCCATGGGTGCCTAGGGTCCACTTATGTGCTCGGAAAGCAATTACTAGCCTGTATAGTACAATCCCAAAAAAGATCTACTGCAGCATATATTTATGAAATAGTCTCTGCAGGCTAATAGAAAAAAAAGTCCCAGAGTTTAAAATGCATCACAGCTTGCCATGTATGGGGGTTCGGAGTAAAAAAATGAGATTGCCCATGCCGATTCCTGTTCACAGCCAAAAGTGCTGAATAAAATGAGTCTACATGCATCTCTTACCTGAGCAAGAGATCACACCAGGATACACTATGGAAAGAAATCAGAGACAGTGTGAAGCTCTAGAAAATGTTTTGCTTGAACCTTTGGACCGTGGTGTTCATGTGGATGTTGTTATGTCACATACCACCTACCTAAACATGGCTATAGATCAAGCACACCACATTTATGGCAACAGTATTATCGAACGGTAAAGTGGTTTGAGAAACGATAGTCGTGTATGTTGATCCTCTGAGTCACCATGAAAGATGGTGTAGACAATGCCACGGAAAAGACCAATGAGCCCCCCCCCCCCAGATAAACAAATTTTTTACCAGAGCACCGCAGCAAGTGATTGGACTTAGGCTCAGGTGACTCTAGGACGCACCCTGATGTAGGCAGCTTGCGATGATAGCAACGGGCCGGACATAGGACTGCAGGACAGGCAGAGGTGATGAGTCCCAGGCAGTTGTATCCATAGAGAAATACCAGAGTCAAAGGCAAGTAGCAGGTTGGCATAGTGGCAGGTAACAATGGTGCAGGTAGCCAAAACCAGGATGTCAGTAAACAAAGGTAACGTAACAGCAACCAGAGGTCAGGATTAACGTAGAAGCATCTTCAAACATTAATGAACTGACCAGGAACCCAGGCAGGAAGTTCCATAAGTCCCAGGTGTAGAGTGGCCATTGGAGGGAGGGGGTACATGTGGGCAGATGCAGATGCACGGCACAACAGAGCAGAAGCATGGATGAGGAGGTTTGAGTACAACCTCTAAGTGGAGCCAGGTCTGCCAAAGAAAACAAGCTAGAGATGGGCGAATTATTCTCAAAAATTCGATTCGGGACCAGCTTCGCCGAATTTTACCGACAAAAAAAATTCGTCCCCGAATTACTTCGGGACGAAACGCGTTAAAAAGCAAGCCTTTCCAGGCTGCACAGAGCCTGCAGGGTGCGTAAACTTTGTGCCATGCTTAACTATGCAGAGGGAGCTAGGTTTGGGTCTTCTTACAATTTAGTGTATTTAGTATGACAACCGCAAAGACTGCCGCCGCTCTTATAGAAACGCTTCACTATACAAATTCCCTGGGCACTTAAGAGGGCAAAACTGACAAAGAACTCAAGTCGGAATGTAGCCAGGATAAAGCTCATGCCAAGCGAAAGCTGAAAAAGCACCGCTGCAGCTCAGTGGCAACATTAGAGACAGAGTGTGGAGGTGGACGGCGTCAAAGCCACAGCCGCATGAGGTCAGGTCAAGTGCACAAAGACAATATCTGGAGGTGGCAAAAACAGGAGAAGCCACAGATGGCAACAATGACTGAGAGCGGAGGTACACGGCGGCAGCCAGCATGAGGTCATCGCAGTTAGGCACAATGACACAGTGTGGAGGAACACGGCAGCATCCACAGCAGCAATCAAGAGGTCAGAAAGTGGCACACATGCCAACAGTGTTGAGGAACATCAGCAGCCCCCGGCATGAGTCAGAAAGATTGTAGCAATGACACAGAGTGGAGGACACGGCAGCATCCACAGCAGCAGCATGAGGACAACAAGTGGCACAATGACAATTCTGGAGGTGGTCAAAAACAGTATTAAGTCCACATAGTGCACAATCACACAGTGTAGAGGTCACGAACAGGAGCATAATGAGGTCAGGCAGTGGCACAGATAATGACAATCTGAGTGTGCCAAAACAGGAAGAAAGCCACAGAATGGCAGCAATGACTAAGAGCGGATGTCACTCGGCAGAAGCAATAGTTTAGGAGCGGCACAATGACATTCTGGAGATGGAGGCAAAAACATGACTAGGCCACAGAAGTGGCACAATGACAGAGAGTGGAGGTCACAAACATCAGCAGAATGAGGTCAGGGAGGCAGTGGCACGAAAGGACTACAGTGAGGAGGACACGGCAGCAGCCACAGCAGCACATAAGGACAAAAAGTGGGCACAAAGACATATCAGGAGTGGCAACAACAGTAATAGTCCACAGAGTGGCACAATCAACCAGTGTAAGAGTCAGAACAGCACAGTACGTAGTTCAGGCAGAGCAACAATGACAATCTAGAGGTGGCCAAAGCACAAAGATAGGGACACCAAGTTGTGTCACAATGACTGTGTGGAGGGCACGGCTAGTCACAGCAGACAGCAACATGAGGTCAGAGATTTGGCACTATGACAACCTGGAGGTGGCAAAACAGTAGAATCCACATAATGGCCCAAAGACTGAGGCGGAGGTCACAGCGGCCGCAGCAAGAGGTCAGGCGCGTGCACAAAGTACACATTGTTGGAGGACACGGCAGCAGCCACAGCAGAGCATGAGGTCAGAAAGTGGCACAATGAACAATTCTGGAGGTGCAAAAAACAGAAATAGGCCCACAGAGTGGGCACAATCAACACAGAGAAGAGGTCACAACAGCAGCAGTAACGAGTTCATGCAGTGCACAATGACTTTCTGTAGTGTCAACATGAGGAAGCCACAGAAAGGCAACAAATATGCTAGAGCGGGAGGTCACGGCTGCAGCAGCAAGAGGCGAGTAAAGGCACCATGACAGCAGTATGTGGTTGGAGGACAAGGCATCAGCCCACAGCAGCAGCATGAGTCCGACAAGTGGCACAATGACAAATTCTGAGGTGCCCAAAAGGAGGGCCACAGAGTGCACAATGACAGAGATTTTAGGTGACGTGCGTAGGGATCAACAGCAATATATGGTCAGAGAGTGGCACAAATGACACAGTGTGCATTCACGGCAAAAGCAACAGCAGGCATGAGTCATAGATGGCAAAAACAATGATAGAGTGTTATAGGTAGTGGCAATACCTGTCCCTGTAAAGATGGGGGGTTGTAGGCAGATGGGAAACTGGGCAGCAGAATGTGTGGCATCATGCTTGTGGCGCATCATAATAGTGGCTGAGGCAGGTAGTATTGAACCCAGACTGACGCCTACGTCATAGGTTGTGGAAATCCCTTGCCGATCCCACGCCTGATTCATCTTGAAAAAGGTCAGTACGTTCCACAATTCCCGAGGAGTACACGGTTCTCCATGGGGTAACGTGGGACCCACGCCGGCACTGAACACCCCTCTGATGCCAGTACTACAGCCGGCAGGACAGCTTCTCCACTGCAAAACTCGGGCAATTTCGGCCAACAAATCCAGTAAGGCTTTCCCCAGTAGTCCAGCGGATCTCTAACTGAGGTGGAGAGTGCTGTCCAAGTAGGTCCACCACCTGTTTGTTCAGGACTGCTCCAAATGGTCCCGCTGCTGCTCAGCTGCTGCTGCGGACTGCACTCCTCACTAGTTGGGTGAAGGAAGCTGCTCCTCAGTGACTCCATAACTTAGGTTACTACTGATGGAGCAGTGTTCTGCTCCTACCACCCCGCCCCCCCACCTTCCCCCCAGCACTCCACGGCAGTAATACGTGAGCGCTGAGGGAACCCCCCGTCAGACCTGTCCAGAGGAGAGACGATGCCACCATCTGCAGGCTGCCAACTGATTACGGAGGATTTCCTTCCCTATAGTATTTGAGTTGTCCTCCCTCCAAAAGCCTTGAAAAAGGGCTCCTTTTGGACCGTTAAAGCGATGGTCCAAAGGAGGAGAGCCAGAAGTCATCCCTCTGCCGGAAGCTGAATATTCGGCTTTCACTCGCCACGGCAATAAGCATGCAGCTGGCCATCATCACAAGTAACTCCGAGGGGCTCCCTTCCTCCATTTCCACGTATAACTGGCCACAGTGCATTTGGGGGTCATCTGCCTCGTCTTCCTCACTCATCCCAACCTCCCTCCAGCTGCACCTGCTCCTCCTCATTTTGTCACCTGGTTTTAGAAAAATCCACTCAAGTTCACCATACAAAGGCTCTGCTCCAGATGCCACCTTCCTCCTCAATTTACAGTCCCCACCTGACTCATGTGGCCACAGAGATGTATCTGCCACGTCTCCTACCCCCTGCGCCAAACAGATATTTTCAGCAACTGATACCAGGACATGAAGCAGTGGAATAACGTTATTTCTCCCGTATCCATGCGTCTCTGACAAATAACAGCCCCTCGATGGCCTCAGACAAACGGTCAGGTGTCACTCATAGCTGCCACGCTGATATCAAAGTTACACAAACAGGTGTACTCCTGTCTGCCTGGAATCATCAAAAAATCGTTATGGCCTTTCTCTTTTTCATCACTGACGGATCAACATGATCAGTCCTGGAAAATCCAGCGGGTGGAAAAAATCGCATATAAGAGTTGTGGTTGGGTGGGGGCCCGTTCTGCCGCTGCATAGCTTGCACACTCTAGGAGGATGTTATCTGACTAAGTAGGAAATGGAAAAAGAGCAAGCACCAGTTTCCAGGCCATTTTTCAGAATCTGCTGAACGATCGTTGGGAACCTTCAGGAACCTCTTCACAACCAGATTTGAAACATTGTGCACATGCAGGGCGCAAGGACCATCCCTCCTCGGAGCAGCGCGGGACACCATTTCCTCCCATTAGTTCCGTCACCATCGGTTCCGAATTAGGCAAGTTGGCATCGGAGACGATCCACACATCGATTGTCTTGTCCTGCATGACCGGAGCACTACTCTCCCCTGTGTTAAATCGTGTCGCCGAGGCAAGCCATGTGATAGAACTTTGCGTGACACCGCTGAGGCACAACACATGTGGGCATGATGGAGCATACTTGTCGGGAGTGCTAGATGGTGGAGAAGGTGGGAGGAGAGGAGGCGGATATAAGGCGGCAGGTGCATGCAGTTTGAAACAACGTGAGGAGAAGCGGTCGACTCCTGTTCAAGTTGTATGTGTTGACCTGGGCAGAGCACAGTCGCCCATTTGCCGTAAAGACAATAACAGGCCCTGAACCGTAGTTACTAGCTTCCAGACGTCCGCACTGCCGAGCACCATGGAACAAACCGATAATGCTCAAGGACTGGGCCCACTTCTGTGATCGAAGCAAATTTTGAATGCAGGTACGCCTTTTTGGAAAGAACATTACGGCTTGGAACTCTCGCATCTCGGCAGCGCAACAAGCCAGTTAATTATTATTCTTTGAACGGTGCAATACCACCATTTGGAAAGGAGGGCCTGCCATACACAACATTGGACAGGAGCACGGTCAGTCTGCAGCACTCTTAAGTGATGGTAGACCAAACAGTTGTTCTCTTTGCAAAGCGCCTCGCTGAACGACTTCCTTGCGCCAAGAGTAACGAGACAGGATCAACTGGACCGGGAGAAGAATCAAAGAGAAACCAGCTCCCTACTTGCCCAGAGTGGTTGAGCCTTGACTGCTGCAATGGCATGCGAGCCACAGGGCGCTGCGTGCTGCTGTATCCCAGGCGGCGGCAGGATGGACCACCACACTGTGCCACGTTTTCTTCCAGCCACTGGATGGTTGACGCTGGCATGTGTTTGAACGCAGGGCCGTGGTGCCAACGTTAAGCGTCCCTGGCCACGCATGCACTTTACAGCCCGACAATTCTACATAAACCCATAATCGGCTACCTCCTCCGGTGTCTAGCAAAGAACAGAACTGCCACACCGCCAGTTATCGATTTTACCATACCGCCAAACAGCTCCGTCACTGATGAACTACTCTGCCCGCCTCAGCCTCGATGAGCCCCAGGTGCGCTACTTTCAAGGACCTCGCGAAGCCGGGTTTTTTACGCTCCGTGTCCGCTTGGCTCCCGACCACACACTGCTGCAATACCTGCTAGACTCACGGCACACTACCCAACATGCTGGCTGCTCTGCTGCTGAACGCACAAGCTGACGCCCTCTTCTTCCTGACGAAGATGGAAAGCCCTTGCCTCACCCCCGGCTCCCAAGTTCGGTCGGCCACATCAACACCTAAATTATGTGTTTTCAATCGTCACTTGCTTCCCACATCACCGTCTTGGTATACTGAGGCTGACCTCACAACGAACAAGACCATACCCATGTCCACTCTCCACATCTATCTTTGCCGCCTACTTGCAAAGAAAGCATGGGATATTGGCCATGGCCCCATTTCTTCGCAGCCAAGTAAGCTGCTGACTGCCCTCCTTAAATTGTTTCAATCCACGGCTATATAGTGTCGCCTGAGCCCCAGACACATAGTAAATCTCTGCTGAGAGAACGGATGGACAAGAGGACGGCTGAGACAGGATGAGGGCCGCTGACCCGCCTCCCAGGGCCCACCAACTAAGGGTTGTGTCCTGAGGTTCCCACCCGACTCTTGGCTGGGTTGTCATAGTCAACTGGGAGGAAGAGGATGACCAGTCAACCATCAAGGAACCCTTGGGTTGCTGAACACACAACGGCCCGCTAGATAGCGCAGTTGTGGCCTTCACCGATTGACCCCTGCTGCGACGGTCACCATTGCAGTTCGAGCGACCGGCCTGTTACCAGGATATGTTTGTGCCAACGCCACTCGCAGTGCAGAGCCTTCCACCACGCTGGTCTGACATACTGTTTGTGTATCTAAAATGTACAGACAACTTGTTTGGATGATGATAACTGTATAAGATAAATATACCCCTGTTTTTGACTCCAAATGAAACCCATTAACAAGCTTGGGTAACCCTTGGAAATAAATTGCGCTCCAAAATGGCCAGGTAAATTTTCCTTGAATGTATCCTTTAAAAACACTGAGTGTTTAAACTAAAAATGACAAACCACAAACTAGGCTTAATTAACCAATCAGACATGAATTAGGCTACAGTGCAAAATGTTATATAATTGTGGCGGGTTGAAAAGACGGTTTATTTTTGTCGCACACCAGCAAAACAACGCTAAATTAACCCTGGATGTAAATGGCCAAAGAATTTGAGGCCGCACAACTAGTAGCCTTTGTATCAATTGTACGATTGCGAGTTTCCTACGCCACTCAACAAGAGATACAGTTGTAATAAACCTTTGCATGTGAATTAGCTACATGAAAAAAGTATATATTTTGGCGTTGAAAAAGAACGGTTTTTAATTTTGTCACACACCAGCACAATAGACAACGCATTAGGTAGACCCCTGGATGTAAAATGGCGCCATAGAAATGAGCCCGCCACAAACTATATCTATGTATCGTGTTACAATGCGTGCATTCTTACGCCACACAACAGAAGTACAGTGTAATAACCTTGTAGCTTAATTAGGCTACAGGAAAAATGTATTTATTTGGCGGTAAAAAGAAGACGGGTTATATTTATTTTTGTCAGCACACCAGTCAAAGACACTGCTTAAATAACACCGAGTGATGTAAATATGCGCCCAAAGAATTGAGCCGCACAAACCTATTATCTTTTGTAGCGTGTTTACAATAGCTGTGCTTTCTACTCCACACCACAAGAGAATACAGTTGTAATAACCTTTGGCTTTTGATTTATGCTACCAGGAAAAATGTATATATTTTGGCGTTGAAAAAGACTTTTTATTTTTAGTCACGTCAGTCACACCAGAAAAAAAAACTCATAATTAACCCCTGGAATATAAAATGCGCCAAGAGAATTAGGGCCGCACAACTAAACTATGTAGCGAGTTAGAATTGCCCTGTTTTCTACGCCACCACAACAAGAGATACAGTTTTGAAATTAACCTTTGCTTGTGAATTAGGCCCCTACAGTGAAAAATGTAATATATATTATTTGGCGTTAGAAAAAGAACGGTATTAATTTTTGTTATCGACACCATGCAAAACAACCCAAAAAAAACCCCGTGGATGTCAATAGCTCCATAGAATTGAGCACCAAAAATGAAGGGTATTATGATTGTAAAAACGCTGTTTCTTTAAATGAATACAACAGGAACTGGACTTAGAAACCCACTTGATATTGAATGTATATGCAGCTGCAGTGGGACAGGATTCATATCCAATAACCCCGACAAAATTAGAAATAGAACATTAAGAGAACATTCTCTGATAGCAACATAGACACCCCACAGAAATCTCATATAAAAAAAAAAACACTTCTATCAGTAAGAGCAATCACCCGCGGCAGCACCTTCCCAGATCCTACAGTGAGAGCGGTATGACGACCCAGCGTGCGCGCCCTAGAACTTATCTAGTGCGGTGACGTCACAGAATCCCCAACCGTTCTCCTGATTCGGCTTCACCTCTGCACATGATCATGCAAGGCTATGCCCGTTCTTCGCTCCCAAGAGTGCAATATGGCCCAGTAGTGCCAGTGCTCGCAGCCATATTTATCAATCAAAAGCACACTTCGTTCCCCGAAAGTCCCCCAAATGTTTCGACATCATACCGATCTGAATTTTTCCTGAAATTCAAAACGCAATTCCACCGTTAGAATCATTCGCCCATCACTAACTCAGGCATGTCAGTAGTCTGGAGCAAGGACCACGGCATGGACTGTGACAGTAACATTTCAGCTCCCTCTTTTTCCAAGCCCAGTGCCAAACTTTCGGTAAATAAAGGGAAGCACCAACGGCCTACATTCATCACTTAAGAGGGCCACAGCAGGAACAACAAGGGTGGTTGGCAGGGATTGCATGAGGCGGGCATGTGGCATTGCTGACCAAAAGGAAAACCTCACCCATTTTCCAATTCAACTCTGAAGTGTGCAGTTGCAACCATGGGAAAACCAGGAAAAACAGGTAGCAGAGGAACAAGGAAATGTAGACAAGAGGATTCATCCACTTGTGGGACCTTCAACTCAACAGTCAGTTGCGTGGTATCTAAGCAAACAGGTTCTTCCCAAATTCATCATTGGTAGAGGAAAACCGCAGAGGCTTTTCTAAACGGATGACTGACAGGAAGCACATGGAAACCTAGACAATACAAACAGTATACTGTGGAACCAAGAGTCCAGGATGACAGAGACTTGAAATGTAAAGCCAGATGCATAACTGAGTGTGACCGGTGTGTGGTCAAACATAAAACAGAAGAGTTTTCACTCAGGGTTGCCTCTAGCCCCGACAAAGGCCAAGGCTTGGGATCACAAGGGGCAAGTCTGGGCAGTTTTTAGAAAATTCTCAGCACTGAACAGTACAGGCACAAGTTCAGACTGTGCCGGCAAAAGCCTTCCTCCCGCATTATATGAACAGTGTCCACCTACATAGTTTACATCATATGAAGAATTCAGGGTGTTGGGTGTAGGGAGACGTAGTAAGAATAGGGTGCAAACAAGAAAGTTAGTGGAGACATAGCTGCTGGGTAAAGCTAAAATTTTTTCTCTATGTATAAACATTGACAATCCTGGTAGAGCAATGAAGTTTGTCCCTGGGATAGTAAGACATTAACCAGCCAGGCTCAATTCTTGATTCACCCAGTGAGGCCCTTCCAGAAGGCTGTCAAAAGAGCCTCATTATTCCAATCAGCACAGAGGGAAAATGGGCGGAACTCGAATGGGCATGTGGAGCCCCGCAATGAATCGCCGCCTTTAAGGAAGAGTAAGCAAAGAATATGCTAGAGGTACTGCCGTCCCAGTGCACTCAAAAACTTTATGGACGGCACTTAAAGAATTCCATAAAGATCCACAGTCAGAACTCCCCTAGCTTCATGGAGGAGAGGCCACAGCCAAGACCTTTCCTGAGATCAGACTGATGAGATAGAACGCCACTTAGGCTCGGATCGATGGAACTGATGTCCAGACCTTAATATTGGACGGAGCACTGAATGATGAAAACCCTCAACATGTCGTGGGATCACTATGGTAACAAGAGGGCAGGGTCAGATGCAGCCTGGGACTGTCAATGGCAACAGGAGACGCAGTTGTTACAGGTGCAGGTACAAGCGTTGCCTCTTAGAGACATGTGGTAAAGGACTGTACCATCTGAAAAAGTGTTCATATGGAGCCACCAAAAAGGGTGAAACACATAACTGCATCTGATGGATGTCAGGCAGGGATGTATTGGCGGGACCCATGGTCAGTTTTGTACTGTAATGGTAGTTGGGTATGTGGATCCTCTTGAGACCACGCGGAGATATGTAAAGCATGCCAAGGGGAATAGTAGTTCTAAAAGAACCCTCCCCAACCCCCCACCACCTTAGGCGAAATACACCAGTAAAAAAGCCCTACCGAAAGGACGCTCGGACATGGTGCGAAGGGACTCCCAGGTCGCTACCCCTAACTGCTCATGGTGACAGCTAAAGTGCCAGACAGACAGCAGTGCAAGTAACCAGAACCAGGACATCATTAAACAAAAGTAACGTAACCAGAGGTCAGGATCAATGTAGGAGCATCATCAAACTTATCAGGAACCCAGACAGAAAGTTCCTTAAGTCCGAGGTGGTGAGTGGCCATTGGCCTGGTAATTAAGTACTGTCTCTTTAAAATTCGACGGCCGGCAGCAAACAGAGGCTGAGCAAGAGAAAGGAGAGGCAAGTATACACTGAGAGGTAGGTAATGGGCATTGTACATATCGGAGTGGGGACCTTGTGGACTGTTGAGCAACGTTTTACTATGCTTACACATTGCCATTTCTCCACACCAATTGAGCATCCACGAGTTACACTGCAGAAAGTTCAATCTATGGAGGTCTCATTTCACAATTTACAGGACTTTCAAATATATGCTGCTAATAAAAAATTCCTCAGACATCATCTAGAGAGTTTGTGGAGTCCATACTTTGATAGAGTACAATCTATTTTGGTACCATAAGTGGAACCTGTATAAAACTAAGTGGTTTTAATGTTATGACTGAAAAGTATGTAGCAGACAAGAACCTTTTGGTTAATCAGATTCACTGACCATTTTTGAAAAAAAAAGTACACAAGTTAAATTAATGCTGCGTGAGCTCTCATAGACCAAGAAGGTGCAATCTGCTTAATCAGCAATATGTTCACAGCAATTCAAATGATCTCTACAATCCCAATGATCGATTAACAGGGCAAAAAGCAGAAGTATTAGTCCTGTTATCTATTCTAGAGTAATGCCTGTTGATGTCCTACAAGCAGGTGACAATCAGCTGAGATAAAAATTTCTTGAATGTAGCCTATTGCATTGTCATTGGTATCACTTGAACCTCGAAAGTAATCCATACATAGCAGATCCTCATACTAAGGAAGAAATTATATGTGTCCCAAGTATGTGAGGATGTACTGTAGCTATAAACCAACATTGAAAAAAGATTAGGGATAATCAATGATAATTGGGGCCTGCCTCTGTCATAAGTTTAAGGGCTAAATTATCACTCAACATAATATTTGATGAGCTTCAAATCCACACTTAAGTCACTCCCATGCAAGTAAATAGGGATTCCTCAACTTCATTCATAGGCTCAAGAAAACTTCTGCACAAATTAATGACCACCAGCAAAAAAAAAAATCATCCAGAGAAACAGAAACATGTTGGAACCGATGTTGATGTGTGAACAATGTGTTAAGTTGGCTGATAAATCAGAATCTTACTGGAGCTATTAGTGGCTACAGTCTCCATGGATATTCATCTTGCAGAATACACTTGCATATAGGTGATAACTTTCTGAAACACCACACAAGTATTTGTATAACCATATATTGGTTTCTGTATAGTGTGTCATGACATATGTTATTTTTCCTAAAGTGATAACTCTGTGTAGGAGAGTATAAAACTGGCGTCATGTGTCTACATGATCCGTGGAATTTCAGGTTCTTCATTCACAGATTTAACAAGTTTGCTTCAGAGAAGGTAAAAATAAACATATACGTTTTTCAGACTATAAAAGCACCTACGTTTCAGGTGAAAGAAAATAAGGAAATAGTTTTTAAACCAAATGCTATGCTAAACATTTAATAGAATAAGTAAATATTACTTAAAAAAAACCCCACAAAAAACAAAATCACATTTATATGTCACAATATTCTAAAAGTCATAGCTCTTTTTATTTTTATGTCAGTGGAGTCCTGTAAGGGTGTTTTTTTCTGTTAGAGAATTTGACATTTTCATTTTGACAGTTTTGGAGTACATCTTACTTTTGCATAATTTTTGTTCCATTTTTTGCCTTAGGAAGGATGAACAAATAAATGCAATTTTGGTCCTTTTTGAAACATATACTAACGAGATTAAAAAAACATGATTACAACAACAACAGATATGTGTACTTTTTTATTTTGTAAAATAAAGTTGTTTTATTGGTAAAATAGGGATTTTGTGTGTTTTTTTATTTTACTTTTGCTATGTAGTAAAACTGGGACAGTCTGTTAGCCCCTGTCTCTGGCACTGCAGGGGATGTTATATAGCTTCTGCCTGATGTGGTAATTATTGGCACCGCAAGATTGTATTATGATTGGTATATTGGTGACAGAATGAGTCTCCTCCCTCTGTTAACCACATAGATGTCACATTCACTTTTAAGTGCAGCATCTAAGTTATAATATATCTAGGATCTGAGCTAGTGTCAATGAAAAAAAAAAATAAATCCTACTCAGAGTTGCAGTGCCCGGAATAAAAAGAGAATGTTTATTCTTGCAAGGGTAGATCTCATAACAACTTGTTTGATAAGTATCAGAGAGTTGTCTAACTAAAGACTGCATCATATCAATTTATAGAATTTACTAAAACGGAAGAAAACAATCCCAACCATTCTAGATGGGATATGCCAAGCCAGGCATCCTCAAACTGCGGCCCTCCAGCTGTTGGGAAAATACAATTTCCCAACATGGCCCCTTTGGTTATAGATTAAATGCATGAAGGGAGTTCAGTTGCCAACAGCAGGAGGGCCGCAGTTTGAAGATGCCTGAGCTAAGGTGTACCATCATTAGCATTATTCTCAGGGAACTTTGCCTCTGTCGGTCTCAACCTTGAATATTGTTTTTGCTACAGTTTCTCAGAATGTTCTGGTACTTATCAGCACACCCCCCGATGAGGTGTTCTTTGCGGCAGTATAATCAATATATGTTTTAACTATGCCTCTAAAATATAGTATTTATAATCTCTCTAACAGATAGCTCCCAATCTGGGTACTGCAGCTACCATGGCAGATCGTGCTGGTATAGCTTGCATTATGTCCACATAATGCAAGAGCTGTACAGGTATGGCATGCCAGGTTAACCACCCTGGGTCTATAAGTTTTATTCTCATTTTTAGAATAAAAAGTATGTCTTATAGTCCAAAAAATACTGAACTTCTTTTTCTTATTAATAGTAGTAAACTAAACAAATAGAATTCATTTACCTATACATATCTGGAATAAGAATTTTGGAGAAAGCACTCACTACAAATTAGAATGTGGCAACTGGCCTGAAAATCATCAAGTACATACTCTGTAATGCAGGTTAATTCATGAAAATACTTCATATTCTATTACATTATGTAATGCTACCATGGTTTGTCACAACTTGAAATTCAAAATGAATAAAATGTAGAAAAAATATGTTTTTTTGGATTGTAAAAGCTGTAATCTGAACAAAATAAAAGCAAAAAGAAGCAGTCTCATGGTTTCACACCACTGGTGAGTACTTATGTCTTGAAATAAATCCTGTAAAAGAGCTATGGAGCATGAACTTTAGAAAACTGTATTTTCTGTAATTGTTATGGTAAAGATAATAGGCTTAATACTCAAACCCTCTTATTGCAAAAAATTATGCTCTTTCCTTGTACTGAATAGTTTTCTAAACATTTCTATGAATGCAATTTCTATAGTACCGCACTTTAAAAGCTGGGATGAACTTTTTGTTTGGGGAAACAACTTAGAACAATTAATTCTGACTCTACTTTGGGTAAAAAAGCATATTTACTTTGACCAGGGCTGGATACTGTTGTGTGCGAAATGTTTGGTGTCAATGAAAGAAAACAATATAGAGCTACTGTATGGTCCTAAATTCCTAGAGGCCTTGGATATGTACAATCACAAAGCAATAATAGACACATTTACAAAAACAGTAATGCTGCAATATAGTGAAAAGCCAATTTTTCTTAGAATTTGTCTCACATAGGTCACATAGTATAAAAGTAATGTAATAGAAAAATCTGGGCTTATATGGCATTCTGTTCTGACACGCAAATATATTAAATAGTCTTTAATAGACAAATTGCTAAAAGTCTTTACAAGGGGACTGTCGGTATTCTTGATTTGTCTGTATGTCTTCACATTATCAATTGACTCTTTGCAATATAATATTAAAGGGTTTGTCTCACTATGCTGTTTTACAGAGACACAGCTAACTTCAGGCTCACTTCCTATTCAGGCTGTGGGCGGGTTTATACTAGTAACTGAAATATCAGCTCTGCTATTCCTAGCTATTGGATATTGGTGATGGAGGAGTTTTAACGGTTGTCAGAAAGTAATGTAAACTAGCTCCCATCTTGTAGATCAGAAACAGCAGAGTGACATCACCAATATGGCCATTGCTGCAGCTTGTTATAACAGAGGGAGGTGGTCGGTAACCTTGGGAAGCTTGTGTGTCAAAGCAGGAGATAAGAACTGCTCTAACTCTGATCTAAAGCAAAATCAGAAGAGCATTGTATTTGGAAATAGTTTTTATTTACCTTTGCCTACACGTTTACGCTAATCAATCAAACAATGAAGTGAGAATACCCCTTCCCAACATTGGACGCACCTGTATGTCCCAGCAGGAAGTGACAAAATTTTAAAAATGATGCCAACCTACAGTAGCATGTGGTAGATGCTAGTTATATACTATTTTGTGTGAAAAACCGGTCTAATCCGCACACAATTTTTAACTTTGAAAATGGCATTTTTTTAAAAAAAAATTCACAATATTTTGATATTTTTCACAAATAAATAAGGATTGTATGGCCAAAAATGTATTACTAACTTAAAGCACGTGCCATGAGAAAACCGTAATTGAATCACATGTATAGGTAAAAGTATTAAAAGGTGACACGTGTCCGATTTAAGAAATGGGGTTCTGTAAGAAAGGTCAAAACTAGCTGTGGTGCTAAGGGGTGAAAGTCATTAGGTTGAGTGGCATAAAGTGTTCATGTTGGGTCAACATGCAATTTATGGTTCTGGTATAGAAACGGAGAACATGTACTTTCCCTGTCCATCACGGTGGAAGGTCTAATATTCAGTGTTAGACTGAAGTAGCATAGGTGGGAGAGAGAAAATATTTAAAGGGGGTTTTGGAAGAACCCTTTTAAAATTCTTTGTATATTTTGATTTTATTCTTCCACTCAGAGGTCACAATATCTGTAATGTACAATAGGTTGCTTACAAAGCAAGCAAAAAAAAAAAACAGCAGACCATATGGCAACAAGGGATCTTAAAGGGTCTGCCCCCAAAAGGGGGGTGTCTAATGTTTAAAAATTGGGGTGACTTTCTGTTTTGGGGGCCCTAATATTTTTAAAAAGAATTTGAACCCCCTTAAGGTGAGACAAAAAAAACTTTTTGGTTAAAAGGGAAAATTTGTACATCTGTAACACAAAAGGCCTAATTTAACAAAACTATTTAATAGTAAGACTGACTTTGTTGCCCATAGAAACCAATCAGAGCTCAGATTTTATTTTTTAAAAACTGCTTGAGCAACGGATCCCAAACCCTCACTTTTTATTTTGTGAAAAAAGGGGGGCCCTAATGTGAATAAAATGTTATACATTTAAGTGTGTACAAGGATAATGACATTGGCTTACTAATGAACTGTGCAAAAAAACCTTTTGTACAAAAGAAAATTTTTAAAAGACTCCCCACAGTAAGACTGTAAAGCCCACCTTTATTAAAAAACCCTTTTATTTTATCCCATAATGGGAAAAGTTTATCTCTTGGGAGGGACCCTACAGGGGGAATAACAATCTCCCTTTTCATCCTCCTCTACCAAGATCCTACAAACTCGTATTCCTGCAATCCAAAAATATCATACTCTTAGCCCCAAAGTCTTTCATATATTCAGGAAACTCTGGTCTTTTCGCTCTCGTTCTTTCCCCAACATTGCAGAATTTTTAGAACCTACCAGTATAATGCTTTAAAAGGGACATAAATCTCTGTGACCAACTAGTCGGGTCCCGATTTTGGGCCCCCCTTTAAGCCCACCCAACCCTTAAAAAAACATTCCTACACACACAATGTAACAAATTTTCCGGGGCCTAAAATGCGTCAAAGGGTTCTTCAAAATTTTTTTTAAAAAGGGGGCATTAATTTTTTCACCCACCCTTTTACTGCTAAAAAAAATTTTTCTTTTAAAAACTCCTTAAGACTGCCCCCATTTTTGCGGGCATTGGAGGAGGTTATTCTGAAGTGCCGTCATAAGATGTTGCTGTAGAAAGAGGGGTTTTGCGGCTCCAAGCATTGAAGTTGTTAAGCAGAAACTGTATTAACACCCCAAATTTTTTAAAACGGGTCTCTAAGCCCCGGGGGAAAGTGGAAAACCCCGGGACCCCCTTGGTTTAAACCCCTTTTTATTGTGCACGTAACCAAAGGCCATTCCCCTGCTCCACATGTGCCCTTATCTACTGCCACCAATTTCCTTATTTTTTCCCAAAACTCCCCTTTACCCCCCTCCAGGGGTTTTCCCCGGGTTACCCCCACCTTCTCCTCCCACACGGGTACAGTCGGGCTTCCCCTTTTTTCCCTTCCCATTATTTCCTTTCCATTTTTTATTATTTTTTTTTTACCCTTTGATTGCTTTACAGCTCATTATTCTTTTCCCATTTCCCCCCACGATTACCCCAAACCATATAGGTACTTTTGTTTTCCCCTCTATATTCCCTTTTACCTTCCCTTATCCCCCATACCGTTATTTAAATCAAACAAAGGGGACGATGGCAGAAAGGTACGGGAAAGGCTAAAAATCAGGTAAAACCGTTACTTATATTCTCTTTCTTTTCATTAGCTGTTACTTACAGAACTATACCAAAGATCACACTAAAAAAAAAATACTAAATTATTTAAAAAAAAAAAAAAATATTGAAAAAATATTTTTAAACAAACTAAAAAATATATTAACAAAATATAGCACAACAAAGGGGGAAGGAAACAGGCGGTCAAGGGAAATCTTCAATGATACAAATTACATAAAGGAAAATTTGTCACATGATTAAGCAAAAAAAGAAAAAATTTTCCCAAAATAGATTTTTTCCATGATTGAAGGTGAATAATTGATATGAAAAATAAGTTCAAAAAAATATTAAAGTTCATAGTGCAAAAGTATATGTTCGTGTATATAAATATAAAAATAGGAAATTAGCCCCCAATTCCCCAAAACAGCACCTACAAACATGCTAAAAAAACAAGTTCATAAAAATTTAAAATTAAAATTCAAAAAATTTACAGCCTTTGAAAAAGATGAGCTATTGTAAATCACAAGTGCAAAATTTAAACACAAAAAGGTGCAAATTTTCAGAAACATGGGGGGGGATAGAAAATTTCATAAAAAAGACCCAAAAAATAAAGACTCAAAATTTACAAATTTATATATTTTGCCCATTCCCCAAAAAAACGGGCCAAGAAAGTAATATTTTGCATTTTTCCCTATAAACAAATGTTTTATTTTAAAACATGTCAAATTTTGGGTGCGCTTGGGATGTGGCTAAATATAAAACAATATTTATATACACAAAATTTTATTTTTTGCACTAAGCACTTTAATATTTTCTGAACTTATTTTTAAATATCTATTTTTTCCACATTCTCAGGGTTATCGATTGGATAAGGGTATATGTTTTAAATTGGGGGAATTTTTGGACTATTACCCTTTATGAAATTTTTGTATCAATGATGATTCCCGTTTGACGCCTGTACCTCCCCCACTTTGTTGTGCTATATTTTTTTTAAAAATTTTTTTTGTTTGCTTTTTTCATATTTTTTTTAATATTTTTTTTTAAAAATAATTTTGTATTTTTTTTTTTGCTGTGATTTTTTGGTATAGTAAAATCTGTATTGGCCCCTTGTATCTAGGTTTGTATCTAAGTTTGCTCTGTTAGTTATACCCCTTTTTTCCCCAAATTTTTCCCCAGGGTACAAATTCCCCCCCTCTTTTGAAACCCCCTTTTTTTTATTTCCTTTTCCCTTTTATTCTCCATTCCTCTCCATTTATTACTTTATACCTGACTGCTATATTGTTACCTCTACCATTGTACTACTCTCACCTTCTTTATGGTCTCTGATCCTATAGATCTCTACCGTCACTATACCCTACTCACAAATCCCCTCCTTGCCTTCCACTTTTTCCATGTCTTATATACTCTGTTCTCCAATATACTTATAGTCTGCATATCTGCTTCTCTCCTGGATGTCTCTTGATAAAGACCTTTAGCCGAAACATCACAATACCGACATCTTTGCTGATTTGATATTTGTACTTCTCTCTAATCTCATGCAGTAATAAAAATATATTTTATGAACTGTTACCATATACATGACTCCTTGGTAATATCCTTCTGCTTATCCTTTGTAAATAAACTGATGTTTACAATACGTCTGATTGGTGTACCATGGCTTATATAGATTCTTTAATACAAGTTCACCAGACCCATTCCATTGGAGCACCCACTTCCTCCACCTTTTTGGTATGTATGACCTTTACTCTTTACAATTTACTGTAGGTTTTTTGGTGGAATTATTTCCCTTCTGGGCCAGGGCAGAGTATGCCAAGATTTAATAATTGGGGGGGAGCCATTTGGGTACTGTTTTCCCCCAAAAGGCGCTGGGAAAGCAAAATTTCAGTTTCGCCCGGGAAAAGCACTTTTTTGGGGAGGATCCACAGGTTATCGATGACCCCGCCCGTGGGTTTCCTTTAAATGAAAGGTTGGGTGGTGGTCTAAGTTGACCACCAATGCATTCATCAAAATGTGAGGGACCAGCACCCCTCCCGTCCCCCTCCATAAAATGGTGGTTTTTTTTGGGTTTTATTTTAAACTGGGTTTGGGATTGTCATGACTTCTTTAATATTTAAAAGGGGTAATGGGCGTTCCCGTGATTAAAAACAAAAGGTATATAAATTTTTAAATTTTTTTGATTTTGTGATGGTTTTATATAGTGATGGTTTTATATATGTTAATTTTGTTATGATTATTTTACCTTTAAAATTTAAAAGGCTGGGGTCACAATTTCCCGTCCCCCTTTACTTTATTTTTTAAATGTTAGTTTGGGGTTTAAATTTAGTTTGTAATACTATGTTGTTTTTAATTTTTGGGTGGGGATTCTGAAAAGGCTTGGGGAACATGGGGAGATGAAAAATTTTACCTCATGCACCCGTGTCGGAAGGGGGGCCTAGGGTTTCCCCCAGTTGGGGAGTTAATACTAAGGGGGGCCCCAAAAGTTAGCTTTTTCCCAGGGGCCCCCCCCAAAAAACTACTGTAAAATGGGGAAATGAAACTGCCCCCCTATTCCCTACATCTTAATTTGTTCTCTTTTTCTTTGTTTTTTTTGCCTCTCCAAAGGATATTTTATCCCGTTAAAAAGGCAAGCCCCGGTTTTACCCTTTTCGGGGTCCACCAGGGGTTTTTCCCTTTTAAACCCCTGTGGGGCTAGCTTAGCCTTTTAATGCAAAATGGGGAAAACCAAAGGCTAAATGCATATCCCACTTTTTGGAAAAGATTGAAGTATGTTTTAAAAATGCCCACCATTCCACATTGGGGTTTTTATTATTTTGTCCCCCAGGCCCCGGGATCCACAAGGGCCCGGGCGATATTTAAAATTTGGGGGCCAGTCTTAAATTTAAATTTTACTTGCAATGTTAATTGATAGTAACTTTTTTTTGGAAAATAAATTCATTAGGGGAGAAGGGGGCTTTTTGCCTCCCAGGAAAAAGGGAGCAAACAGCCCCCCCAAAACAAAAACCCAAAAAGTGAGGTTTGGGTTTGCCCAAAAAATATCAGAAATTTTCCCATAGGGGGAAAAACATTTTAAATTTTTCGTATAAGAAGGTTGGGCCCAAATTTTGCACACCATGCCTCTTCTCTTTTCCCGAATTGTTCTCTAAACACCCGTAAATCTGCATCAAAAGGGAAAGGAAGTACAAAAGCAGAAAGCTGAAGGGGGGGTTTTATAAATTTGTCATACCTTGGTAAAAAACTTTTGAGATATTTTTTACAGGATCCCATTGCATACGTCTACTTTATTTATCCTTTTTTTACTTGGATCAAAATGCACTCTGGTTAGATGAGGCAAAAAGGACACTTTTTTGGCCTCCCTCTGACTACTATAATCCTATAGACATGTTTATTGTGCATGCCAGAAGCTTTTTTTTAATGTACACACTAAAACAGAAAACACAAAAGAAGAACATAGATTTGAGCTTAGCTTTAGAGTTAGGAGTAGCCTTAGGCTAAGCTAACATCTGCACTCCCAATTCTGTTTTTCTGTTTCCTTAAATTGAGGACACCAAAGGTGACCAATGAAGCACTGAGTATAATGTAGTTTCCTTTTAGGTTTCTGCATATGTCCCTAAATTTATCAGGCAAAAAAGGTTTGGCCCCGAGACTTTCACTATATCTGTCTTGGTTTTTACGAATCTTTTGACACGGGCTCCTAAGGGAGATTCAGATACCCTTTAAAAGGTTCTGTCCTTTAAACCCTTTTAAAACTGCAAATTTAAAAATCCCAAGTCCCCCTGAAACAGAAAGAAAGCAATAAAATTCAGCTCACCCCAAAACCAATAGGGGGAACCTACGGGGGAGGAACGGCCAGGTGGTGTTCACACCTTGGAACAAAACCATAAAAAAGAGTTTAACCCCCAGGGTTCTTCTGAGGTTTCCAAGTGCAGGGCCCCTTTTAAAAAATATAGAAAAAATTTAATTTAAACTTCTAAAAAAATATAAATGCCTACAAAACTTGGAATAACAGACAACACAATACACTAATTTAGTGCATGTAAAAAAAAACAATGGACTGACACGTTTCGGATAAGGATGTATCCTTAATCGTAATCTATATTTTTTAGAAGTTTGAATAAAGTTTTTATTTGGGTACATCGGAGGAAGCTGGTATTTTTCAAGTCCACTGTGTTGCATCCTTCTGTTACTGGGATAGGTGACAGAATACCAGAATGTCATAAAAATACCAGAATAACAGGATGCTTTAAAAAGGTATTCCAATGTATATCGAAGAAGATAGGGTTTGATAGACCAAAAGTAGTCTCTTTTACACCACATTTGGCCCACTTCACTGTGGATTACACTTTATTTGCTGGTTTTAATAAATGTCCGAAATGTAAAGCATATACTGCCATAAAATAAATCCAAAAGAGACTATGTTTGCTTTGTCTTGGCTCTTTCCTTGCTGCAAATTGCCATGCCCTAAGCCATACCCTCTGACCCATGTCAACATGGTTGGTATTTTTTGGGTGGCAAAAGGGGCAACTCTAGATCCTATGCATGTGTAAAACAAAAAGTTTTCTTATTAGAAAGGGAGTGTTTAAAGAAGTGACGAGAAAAGTGGGCGTCCTTGATCTGTGTGACAAGCTGCTGCTGCCCATCAAGTGTATGCTTATCACGGTGTGCCTGTCCTGTGGAAAATGATGGCATAAACTCCCATTTCAACACATAGAAAACACTGACCATGCATATGACAAAAAGCCACTCATTAATACCCAAATTCAAGCTAGAAAATATATGTGAACGTTCATGTATAGTACCGCAAATGATGAGAAATAAGTCAAACTTTTGTATATATACAGATACACAAACTTGGAGAAAAGAGGGATGGGATTAATGCGGGGTTTCATTGTGAAAAGGAGAAACATTTTTTATGGGAAAATAGGTGTGGTATGAAATATTGTATCCATTGACATTCAAAAGTCACAAACTTGAACAAAATGTTCTATAATATAGATTGGAGAAGATATGAACAGCTTGAATAATTAAGAAACCAAGTTTAATCACCAACATTTGTAATTGCTGAGAAATGAGGTTTCTGCACCAAGAAAATGCACATTTTGTGAACGTTTCTGATGAAGAACTACTAGTAATAAACATTTCATCTTCAGAGCCAAATTATACTGAATCAAAGTAAACTCAACATACGCTATATGTTGATTGAATCTCAATGAGGTTTCAAATAGATACCACTCAATATTTGAGAAGACACGTCCAATAACCAGTAGGAAAACCTACAATTTTTACTAGATTGCTCTTCAATATAAAGTCTTACTGTGGGTTTAAGAAACAGAAAAATTAATAGTATTAAGTAGTTTAACTTGTACCTCATTGACTGTTGTGAAGTAAACATTTTGCATGAATTGCGGTGAATTATCATTTCTGTCCCTCACAACAACTCGCACTTCATGGGTAATAACGCTGAGAACCTTTAAATTTGTACACTGAATTTTGACACCGAAGGTCCTGATGGACATTGGAGGCTGTAAAAAACAATATAAAATGAATTACATCAAAAAACATTCGGTTACCTGTTTTATATCTATATTCCTATTTAGAGCTCACAAAAGAAACATCAAATAAAGTGAAAAAAAATATTTAGAGATTTACAATATTATATATAATATATGATATATATATATATATATAATATATAAATATATATAATATATATATAATATATATATATATATAATATATATATAAAATATATATACACGCATACATACGGTCAATGGCAACATTAAAAGTTCATCTTTCCTTGCAAGAAACAAGCTGTCGTACGATTACGTAGATGGCAAAGGAAAAATTGTATGGCTCTTGTGAGGTGGAAAGAAAAAAGTAACCCAACATCAACAATAACCCAATATCCAATGTAGGGCTTACAGTGCTCACTACGGTAATATAAATATATATATATATAATAATAATATATATATATATATATATATACAATATAACTAATATATACACACACACACACTGTAGTGGACACTGTAAGCCCTACATTGGATATTTTCTACCCTAAAAGCTATGTGAAATACCACTGTAATATGGCATTTGATAAAGCATATCAAGATCTGTACAGAATCCCCTAAATATCACCTTCCTTTTGTATATTACGAATATTTAACCCGGTCCCGTCTTTTTTTTTTTTTTCTTCTGTTGGGTTATTTTTTCCTTTCCCGCCTCCCAAGAGCCATACATTTTTTGCTTTTCCATCTACATAATCATACGGCAGCTTGTTTCTTACAAGGACAAGATGAACTTTTTAATGTTGCCATTGTCCATACCATAGAATATACTGGGAAACAGAAGACAAGTTCAAAATACGGTGAAATGTGAAAACATTTTTTGCAGGGGTTTGGTTTCTATGGCGTTCACTTTCGGTATAAATGAAGTGTTATCTGTATACTGCAGGTTGGTATGATTGTGATGATACCAAATATGTAGGGTTTTTGTTGTGCTCTAAAACCTTTTTGTTTTTCCACTTAAGGACCTGAGTTAGGGTTCATTTTTTGCGGGCTGTAGTAGTTTTCATTGATACCATTTTATTAGGATACATGTGACTTTTTGATCACTTTTTATTCTCAGTTCTAGCACTAGAAAGGTGAACTATGGGTGACAAGTATGAATCCTGGCACTGACAGGACAGTTCTAAGTAGCTTTAAGACCGTGTAGAATGCGCCAGAATTTATGAACCTGTTCTTCTGGAGTTCATACATACGTTCGTATTGCAGTGCCACTACGACAACTCAGGCAGACCACTTTTAACCTGGTCTGGCTGTTTTAACTGTGATATGCCTCAGTTTGGTCTTCCATATTCATAAATTTGTCTAAACCTATGAATGTGGTACGACGCCCCCAGAATGCCTTAAATCTTTGGCACATTAAAAAGTGTCTTTGGCGCATTTGGCACCAAAGTTTGGAGTATACCTGTTCATAGATGTCGCCCTATGTGTCTATGAAGCAGCAGGGGATAGTCGGAGATGTGACTAGAATCTAATGTGAGGAGCATAGCAGTGAGTGAATGCATTAAGAGATGCAAAAAAAGGTAAAGACTTGTTCTTCACTAAGCAGGGGAGTATGGATATGTATTGGATGTAGGATTAGTAGCTTTATGTGTGATGACCTTGCACACCTCTTTCAAGTTTCAAATCCCCTTGAAGTTTACATCAAATGTCGGTAAGGGGTTAAAAGACAACTTCAGCTTCTTTTTCCTTTAATTCATTATAGTTTGTTCCCAGGTACATGAAAGAACCAGTAATTTTGTTTACCTGCAGATGAATATTCCTCACTTACTCATGCCATTGGCTACCACTTGTATCCATTGTTAAAACTGATCTGGTTCCACCTTAGCGATGGAGGAACTGAATGGAACCTCTGACACAGATGTAAACCTGGCCTTTTTTGATGTTGCTATTATGTTACATTAACATAAGTTAAAGTAAAATGTTTCCAGTCTTGTAGAATAACCATTGATTTTGGCAGTGAATAGGTAGAAAATTAGAGCACCTCCATCAATCTGCATGTTAGGGACTGTTCACAAAGCAATATACAACCCACTTGTGGTATCCATCAAGGTACTGTGAAAAAAGCATATACCATTGGGAAATAGAGCAAATGTAGTCTACATAGGACTAAATAAATTCGATTTATCTCTATGGTGCAGAAGAGGTTACAACGTGGTATCCATTTGTGTAAATTTTTATGGTACCCGATGGATACCACAAATATGGTGCAAAACCCTGTCTGACTGGACCCTTAATAGATGGCGGTTAAATTAATTTTTAAATTGCAATTTTATTTTCTTTACATTCAGGCCTCCCTATTTAAACTGTTAGCATTTTAACAGTTTTTAATGCGGTTTTTCATGGAATTTTTTTTTACTTCTATTGTTTTTACAGTTCTATATAGAAGCTAATAGAAGAAAAGCAGAAATAAGAATTGACCAAAATGCCCCAATCATAAATTGTTTCTGCATAATGCATTTCATATTTCACTGTAGACTTTACTGTAGCATTTGGCCATACAATAGAAAATATAAAAACAAATCAAATCAGGATTAAAAATCATGTAAAACCAACCTTAAAACAATTTTCCATGGAAAGAAACTGCAATGACTGTGAAAACTCCATGAATCAAATAATTGTGAATTAAATAGTTTCAGTGTTGTCACATAGACTTATCGTAAATCTGTCAGTGGGCCTTCTACAGAGAAAATTAGTCACAGATTTGGGAATACGTATGCCAAGCTCAGGGCCAGCTCTTCAAATCATAAGCTGCATGTCATAAACAAAAATGCCATTTTTTCCACTGTAGGACTAATAGAAAATAGTTATGTTCGACTGAAAAATATATTGTTAAACTTCTATAAGAAAAAACATATTTCTAACTGACAAAGTTTGGATTTTTCTTCTCAGGACAGGGGATTTCTTTTTTATCCTATATGAAGACCTATTCAAATCAATCACACACTGCATAATGACAATACAACAAAGGTGGATAGAGAAGCAAGTGCTAGACTACTGCTGTATCTAACAGTAAAGTGCATTGCTCCCCAATCCCAAAGGCTCCCACAGTGACCCCACACCCAAAACTACATATGTCACCTTACTCTGCCTCTTCAAATCTTAAACAGTCCACAGAAAAATACCACATTATTTACTTCATATCACAGAGAAAAGGGTCATATACTTACTGCTACAGAGGCAGGCCAGAAATGCATTCCCAGCAGGAGGCAAAAAAAAATGCCACTTGAGAGAAGTTGTACAGGTGCAGAATATTGATGAGCAATCACTCACACACCTACTATCCATGAGAAGATTAGTAGTATTACAGCTGCACATAGATAAGGGTGCTTTCACACAACACAGTTTTGGTGCAGTTTTACTGTGCTCCAATTAAACTGCCTTTATTACCAGCAAGCTTTTAAGTTATCTAAACCGTTTTGAAAATGAGGAATCAATTAGTTTGTTTGTAAAACAAATGACTTTATGGGTGCTTACACACAGTGCATTTTTTGGTGCATTTTTGATGCGTTTTTTAATGTGTTTTTTTTTGTACAGGAAGGCACAGCTATTAATGCTGTACATTGCTGCACACAAATTGCGGCAAAAATCGCAGTAAAATCGCACCAAAAACGCACTGTGTGATAGCACCCTGAGGGCTGGTTCACACAGAGTTTTCACTCCGTGTTATAAGTGCTTTTTAGATCCGTCTCGGGGAGCGACAGGACGGATCTAAACAATTAGCAGCGATTTTACCACTGCAGGGTATGAAGAAGACGCAGTGGCGTTCACATGAGAGATCGCTGCTGCGTGTTTCCATAGCGCAGCTCGGGTCCGTCTTTGAAAGAGTTGACATGCAATTCTTTCAAAGACGGACCCAAGACGGATCTAAAAAGCGCTTGCAACACGGAGTGAAGACTCAGTGTGAACAAGCCATAAGGGCACTTTCACACAGCGCAGTTTTGTGCTCCAAATAAACTGTTTTTATTACCAGCAAGCTTCTTTCAGTTGTCTAAATTGATCAGAAAGGTGTCTCAAGTAATTGATCAAATACTGTGTTTGAAGTCTTGTGGATTATCAACACACTAATTGATTACGCACTTTCCAAACAGTTGAGATAAATGCAAAAAGCTTGCTGCTAATAAAGGCACTTTACTTGGCGCGCAGTTAAAACTGCACCAAAACTGTGCTATGTGACAGTAAACCCTACACAAAGTAATTGATTACTTGCTTGAAACACCTTTCTGAACAATTTAGACAAATGAAAGACGCTTGCTGGTAATAAAGGCAGTTTAATTGAAGCGCAGTTAAAACTGCGCCGTGTGAAAGCCCCCTAAAGCTTCTATAGGATGCCAGTCATGTGGTATGTGTGGTGTATTATGCTGGGAAACGGCATTTTGGCACCCAACACAAATGGGGAAAACTCACCCCCCAAATCTCCCCCCAAGAAAAATTCAAATCCCAGGTCACGACCTGATGCATGACACCTTTAGTTGTGCTCGATCTGGCTAGGTAACATAGGAAAAAAAAAAAAACACAATTGCACCATCATTTATTGAAGTTGCAGAATAAATGGCATGTTATCTTTATTCTGTGGGTCAGTACTATTCCGATGTTTTTTTTGTTGCTTATGTAATTTGCTTTGCATCGCCATTTTCTGGGATCACTTTTATAATTTTTTCTTCTACGGACTGGTATCAAGGTTTGTTTTTGCAGACTAAAGCGTGGTTTTCATTGGTACCATTTTTGGATACCTGGGACTTTTTTATCACTTTCATTGCAATTTTTTGGGAGGAAAAGCAACATAAGTAATTTTTGTCTTGGGTATTTTCATGGGACATATAAGGTCATATATTAATAGATGCAGTGATACCACTTATGTTTAATTTTTTTTATTGTTTTTTTTATTTATGTGTAAAATGGAGAAAAGAATAGTGTTTTAAAATTGTATTTATTTATTTTTACTAGTAATTTTAGTCCACCTAGGGTACTTGACCACTAGGGGGCACAATCACTTGCACACTATTCTGCAATACAAATGTATAGGAGAATAGTGTGCTATTCCAGCTCTACTATTACTCGCTACAGCATGTAATAGTGGCAGTAATATAGCAGGATTGGAGCACTTGATTAGGCTCCCGGCTGCCATGAATGCTGGTTGACACACTGAAATCATATCATGGTGGACCTGGTCAGACGGTGGAAGGGTCCTCACCTACACAACTGCTAAGATGTTGCAACTGCATTAACTATGGTATCTAAGCAGTTTAACAGCTGGGATCAGAGTTATGTCCACTCCCAGATGCTATAGGCAGGTCCCAGTCGCAACTAACAGCCTGCATGTATGTAGAGTGGGCTCACCTCCAGAGCCAACTCCAAACTTGTGCCCCTTTAATGATAGACAGAGGTAGTCGCCACAGGATGTCGCCAAACTCAGCCTACCTGTCATTCATGCCCTTACTGCCCACTGATGACACCTATGCCATTTAATCAAGTTTTATGCTCAGCATACGCAACACAAAAGAATCTCCTCCAGCATCTGTCATGGAGTGGTCAGCTCTCTGCAGCTGCACTCCTTACCTCTCAATTACATCACCAGATGTCCTTGACAAAGACAACAACTAGTCTAAAAGCCGCTATACTGCTTCAAACAACTGGATGCTGAACAATTACGAGATAAGTAACAGACATGATACGTGCTTGTGTCTACAGAACCTGGCTGAAATAAGTGTGATAAACGAAGACACAAAACAAAGCAACGCCAGATTTTGTTCGGTTACACCAGTAGACCTTTTAAAGTGCATTGCCCACTCACATAGTGAGTTTGTACAAATAAAGGTTAATGAGATGGTCAATGTGTGCTCTGAGGGGGAGGTCAATCACTGCCTCACAAGTTTTACAATAGAAAGTTGTATGTAGGAATTGTACTTCATCACCAGTGACCCCATTCCCTCCCACCTTGTTCAGTCCATTTCTCCAGCTGTCTTCTCTCACCTAACTGTAATCTTCAACCTCCCTCTATCCACTGGGATCTTTCCATCATCCTTTAAACACGCTGTTATAACCCGTTTACTAAAAAAATCCCACTTTGGACCGGTCCTGTGCTGCTAATTACTGCCCAGTCTCTATCCTGCCCTTCATCTCTAAACTCTTGAAACGCTTGGTCTACTTTCACCTAATCTGCTATCTCTTTGCTAACTCTCTTCTTGACCCTCTGCAATCAGATTCTGCACTTTACACTCCACAGAAACTGTTCATGCTAAAATTTCAAAAGATCTCCTCACAGTTAAATCTCAGGGCAACTACTCATTGTTACTTCTTCTGGATCTCTCTCCAACTTCTCCTTAGCACGCTAAGCACCATTGGCCTCCAGGACACCACACTCTCTTGGTTCTCATCCTACCTCTCTCTGACACAGGGTCTCATTTGCTGGTTATACTTCTCCTTCTCTTCCTCTTGCTGTTGGGGATCAGGGATCAGTTCTAGGTCATCTCTTCTTCTCACTCTACAGAGTCCTTGGACAAACCTTCAGCAGATTTGGCTTTCAGTATCATCTCTATGCTGATGATACTCAATTATACATCTATTCCCATGGCATTACCCTGCTACAAAATACCAGTGATTGTCTGTCTATTGTCTCTGACATCATGTCCGCTATCTCAAACTTAACCATACTAAAACTGAACTTGTCTTTCCGCCATCTACTAACTAACCCCCATCTGCTATTTCTGTGTGTGTTACCACCAAAATTCCAGCTGTCTTGGGGTTATACTAGATTCCAATCTGTCCTTCATTCCCTATATTCAATCCTTTGCCCGTTCTCGTCACCTGCACCTCAAGAATATCACCAGAATCGGTCCCTTTCTCACTGTGGAAACAACTCAAACTCTCATTGTTGCTCTAATTCTTTCTTGTCTTGATCACTGTAACTCCTTGCTTATTGGTCTCCCTCTCTGTAAACTCACCCCTCTCCAATCTGTCCTGAATGCAGCAGCCAGGCTCATCTTTCTTTCCAGCCGCTATACTGATGCCTCTACCAAGTGTCAGTCACTGCACTGGTTGCCCATTCAGAACAGAATACAACAGAAACGAATCACTCTCACCCTTAAGGCTCTCCACAGTGCTGCACCGCCCTACATCTCCATCCTCAGCTCTGTCTACCACCTTACCCATTCCCTATGCTCTGCTGATAATCTTAGATAACATTCTTCAATCATCAAATCTCCCATACCTTCCCCAAAGATTTTGCATGTCTCAGGGGTTCCGGGGCACCAACCCCATTCAATCAGGCACTCATAACCCTCCTAGTTTTAAGTGCGCACAGAGAAAAAATATTCATAATCAGGCCTACCAAGATCTCTAATTTCTAACCCCCACATTCTTTCATGCACACTTCTTAAACTCAGACTTCAGGAAGATATAATGATTTGTAGGAAAAACAATGCAAAATTCAGTATTTGGGTGAATTTCCAGCTAGATGTCTCACTCACACAATTCCCATGTTGCTCAAAATGTTTTCAGCAAAGATGTTGCACCTTGGAATTTTTTACTGTTTCTAATACATACATATGAGTATGTATGTTGTGTATATATATAAATATAAATATATATATAAATATATTATATATATATAATATATATATACACACACATACACACAGTGGAAACATTTACATACACTATAAAAAAAGACACATACACATGTTTTTCTCACTATCTGCCATGAAATCAGAAAAACCCTTACCCATTTTATGTCAATTGGGATAATCTATTCATTTTTGCCAAATGCTAGAATAATGAGAGAGAGAATTTATTGAGGCATTTTTATTACTGTCTGCACAGTCAAAAGTTTACAAACACTTTTACCATGCCTTTAACCATTTGGGACAGCTAATACGATGATGTCATGTCTTTGGAAGCTTCTGAGTTAGTAAGTACGAAAAACCCCCCTGTGGATGTTTTTTTAAAAACACACCAGAAAAAAAATCTTCGGGAAAGCTAAAGAAATCATCAAGATATCGGAAGAAAAATTTGGACTTGCAAAAGTCTGGTTCATCCTGGGGTAAAATTTTCCCAAAATACCTAATTTGCCTCATTAAACCGTACAAACAATTATACCAAGTACAAAAAGATTCCAGCCATCATACCGCTCAAAAGAAAATTTTCGTGTCTCAGAGACGAACATGCTTTGGTCCCACATGTGCATATCAACCCAAAAACAAAAGCAAAACACTCTGCCATGATCTATGGCAGAGTGACTTCAGGCAGTGGCATGTTTCTGCTAGTAGATGGGGCAGGTGCATGCAACATGCCACAAAGATTACCTGGCCTTGGTGGGGTTGGAGCCAGCAATGTATGTTGTCAGCCACAGTAAGCGGTTGGCAGCCACTTACTTTTTTTGTTTTGGGCTCTTATGGGGAGGGGGGAAAACGTTTGGGGGGTGCCTACTCCCCGTGTTCTAGAATGGGCTTTCGGAAGGTTCCTGGAGGCCTATAAGAAGTCTGATGCTACAGGTGATGAGTTTTGGAGCAACTGTGGAGCCTGTGAGAGGAAGGCTCAAACCCACGGAGTTGTGGAGAGCTGCCATCAAGTACCGTGACATATGGTGAGGGTACGTGTTTTGGTGGTGCTGGATGCTAGATCCTGACCACCTTAGAGCCGGTCTATGACGACAGCTGAGGATTTTGTTTGTGTTTGTTTTCAATTGTTCTAGTACATTTTTCCGGTGCCTGAATAAAGCTGGCTGAGGCCAGTTTTAAAGCTAAGCTTAGTGTTGTTGTGCCATTTAAGACTATAGTATACACACATACTGCAACAAGGCTTTTATTTTTAATTGTTGGTTTGCCGGACAACCCATTTAATCTCAATAATACATAATGCCATGAGTTTGCACGAATCATTGAAACACTCATTTTTTTTTTTTTAGATTCTGGGATGAAATTTAAGGGGGGCTCCAAAGCTGGAAGAGAAAAAAGTAATCCCCCAACTTCTGTGAGTTCTCATTTGCTTCAGAGGCTCCTTTAGCAGAGTCAACATTTGTGGAAACCACAAAGGAACCCTGATACAACCCATTTTAAGACAAGGTGACTGTATGCTAGCAATCTTGTTTTTAGTTACATCTGGTTAAGTACACCTTTTTTTTTATTTTTCAAAAAAGGCAAATAGTTAAAAAAAAATTCCCAACTGATAAACTAATAACTATAAATTATAATAACTAAGACTTAAGCAGATTTGCTCCTTACCGCTCAGGATGCCATTTTAATGATGAAAAATGTCGGGGGAGCATAGTGAAATATTTTAAAATGAAAGGGATAAAATGCTAGGGATCTTACAATCCTTATGACATCAGAAACTACTCTAGAATTATATTAGCACAGGCGTAGTTACAGTTCAGTGGTTATTCTCTACTAGCAGAATTTGTCTATTTTTAAATTGACATTTAGATTGCAATAAAGGTTCAGTCTTAGTTATCGTAGTATATACTATTCGGTAGGATGGGGCATTTTTGAAAATAGTTGTCTTTTGGAAAATAAGAAAACTTTTAAAGGTTCTGCTCACCTTCTATAATGCTGTTGGAGTCAGAATTTTTCTCACTTAGTGTATTAAGCTATGCTCACATGACGGATTTAATGTGGAATTTAACGCAGACTTGTTTAAATCCTTTCACACAGTAAACTACAGCACAAATTTTCAAATCCGTGGCACGGGAAAAATAGAATGAATGAATGAAAATGTTCTTTTTTTTGTATTGTCATTGGATCTTGTTTCGGGAGGGGGTGTAGCTTTCCCAAACAGATCCAAAAACCCTGTTTTTAAGTAAAAATCTGCTGCAGAAATCTGGGTTTTTTTTGAATTTTTTCTGAAAAATTTCACTTTCAGATTTTTCAATGTTTAAAAACCCCGTATTGGTATTAATACTTTGTTTCAACCCCCGAGGAAGGAATCTGTTTTTTTGCAGTTCTAATACTGCAAAATTTGGAATACAGTTTTCTCTTAAACGGAAAACTCAGAATTATTGCGAACATAGAAAAAAGTAATTATACTTTCCATAAACTTAGAAACTTTCAAACAAAATTTTTATGTACATTATGGGCGCCTTTAAAAGAATGGGGTTGCGCCAGTTTTTTTTGGTGTACTTTGAGGGGTGACAGAAGAAACCCAAAATTTTTATGATTCTTTGAAAACCAAAATCTGGGGCCAGAACATTGGGACACCCAAAGCCCAAAAAGGTGGTTTTTTTTCCCGGGTGCCAGATTTGGGTTCCGTATTGGCACTAGACGGCGCCTGTATGAATGAACTGCGCATTCTACTCCCTTTAAAAGCTATTTAAAAAGTGCCTGTCAGCACCGGGATTCATACATGCCCCCATTATTCTAGTTTTTAAAAACTAAAAAACCCCAAGAAATTTAAAAAAATTGACATATTTTTTCCTTTCCCAAACCTCAACAGAAATAAAGTCATTTAGGGGAAAAAATAATATTCCCCTCTTTCCCAACCCTTTAACAAAAATTTAGGCAACAGACTACATCTCTGTCCAAGACTCCCCCCAGTGCTTTTGAGAAAAAAAACTGTTTAAATGGGTTTTCTAATATCACCCAATAATCCACATTTTCTATCAAGATAAGTTGTATAGTAGGGTTAGGGCCTCCCGCTGTCCCTTTGATTTGCATATTGTCCACAATTATTGTACCTATAAAAAATGAAAAAAAAAGGGTCTTTAAATAAAATCCCTTTGCCCCAAAAAAAATAGAACAGTTATTAAACATGTTAAGGGGTAAATTTTTGGGCCAGTGATTGAACTAAATAAAATTTTTCTTTTTAAAGGGAAAACCTTTATAAAAGTTTTTTTATGTTTTTTTTCTTTTTTAAAGAAGAAAGGGAATTCGGGCCCAAAATATAAAAAATCAAAAAATGCAAATGTACTATTATGTTTGAGAACAAAATAAAATAAATTAAAGTGAAAAGGTAAAATTTATTTTCCTTTAAATACTATTCATATATTTTTTAAAATACACACATATAATGGTACACTTCGAGAAAGGGGTTTGGCTAAATTTCCTTAAAAAAGGGGGGTTGGGAAAAGGGCCCTTTTTAATTGGGGTCAAATTAGGGGGAAGGGTCCGATCCCAAATTTCCCCCTGGGTTTCCTTTTGTGGGGGAAAAAAAAATTAGGGGAAGGGGTTTGAAAAAAGTGGTTTTTTTGGTTTAAAAGTTACAGCCTACTTGGGGGCCCTTTTGAAAGGGGTAAATTGTCGTTTTTATATTCCCCAAATAAGATTAAAGGTTAGTAGGTCTAGGGAAGAAATTAAGGGGTATTGGTGGGGTTTTGGAAAAAAGTGGTTGATTTAAATTGGAGACTTTATAATCAAAATTAGGGTTTTTTTTTGGTGATTAATTTAATTTTAAATTAAATTTAAATTTTAACAATTTTTTAATGATTTTAAAAATTTTTTTTTTGGTTTTGGGGTTTTTAAAGGGGGGTTGAAAAATTTTTAGAAGGTTTAAAAAATGTAAATTTTTTTAAATTGGTTTTGAAGGGGAAATTGAAGAAAAACCGCTATTTAATTTTAAAAAGGGTTTTTCCAGGAAAATTCGTTACCTCCTTATTAGCACAGAGGAGAATATAAACAAATAAATGCTAAATCAGGAACGCTGCGGGGGTTTGAGAGGGAGGGGGTAAGCAAGGAGTGGGAATTTGGGGAAATTTTCTCAAAAGTTAACTCAAATAATAACTTTACAACGTGGTTTCTTCCCATGCCCGCAGACAGACTTTATGCACTGCCACTTTTTCCACAGCCCCTTGAAAAGCCTTTTTTCATCCCCTTTCCCCGGCATCAGATAAGAAGTGTTTCAGCAAGCGCGGCCAGATCAGCTCCTTAAAACTCCTCTGGTCTGTCCCAATGCAAACTTTCAATAACTAAAGGAGGGGCTGAAAAAAAATGCTGTACTTTTTACAGGCTTCACTTTTTTTTAATGAAAAAATATTTAGCAAATGATTAAATACCCCCTTTTTTAGGGTCCCACGTCAATATTACATCATGGCAAAACCCCTTTAATTTTTTCGCCAGATTTTTGGTGTACATCTGGCGATTTGTCTGCCCAGAATATTAACCATAACCATGCTTCTTTCCTAAAAAGCCACACCCACCATCATTATAGCCGTGCCTCTTTCAGATCATTTGCAAAAAGCATTTAAAGGGGTATTATTGCTACAAAGATCATGTCTCAGATTATGGGGACAGTAAAAATAAGCACTTTTGTAATTGGTTTGCATTACCTCAGTCACTTGGTTTAGCAGATATGAGATTTTCTGTAAATCTGTGTTCTATTTCTGCTGTTGCTGGTCGGACACGCCCCCTGGAAGTTTCCCCCCGCAGACACGCCCCCTGCACTGTGATTGGCTGGTTGACATTTCATTCAGCCTGTTGGAATACGCCCCCAGACAGGAAACATCCTGGCCACGCCCCCTGCGCTGTGATGGCTGCCTGCACACACTGTGCTTTCTCCCCTCTGAGCTGTTAAAATCGATAGTGAAACCAAAGTCTGTTGGCTCTCTACACATCTCCCAGCTCTAGGGTGAATGATCTGGGCAATGACTGCCTGTTTAAGTCACAGATCCCCTCATGTAACACAGTATTATAGAGTCTTCAGGGGGAGAGGAGGAGGGGGAGGGCAGTGTGTGTTCCTCCATATAAAACAGTAACACAGACTTCAGCCTGGTAACAAAGGGAAAGGGGGGGGGGGCGCCCAGTGTACACTCCTCACATGTCTCATCAGTTTAGGCTGTGTGTATAACTGCTTATAGCCCAGCAAGGATCTTGTGGAGTCAGCCTGAAGCTCTGCAGACATAAGCATGCAGAAGGCTGCAGATCTGTTCTGACCAGACATCCTTCTTCTTCTACTGCCTAACTCAGAATGATGATGTCACAGGTCTTCAGTGAGGAGAGACACGCCTCCTGGGAGGAGAGACACGCCTGCTGAGAGGAGAGACTCGCCCCTGGATTTCAAATTCAATCTCAGAGAATTAGCTGAAGAGCATGAACAGTTCAAACAATAAAACTCCTTTAAAGCACACACTAAATATGTTTGTGACATACTGTGCCAAAAGTGTGTCATTTCTGGCACATTTTCTAACACTCTTCTGGTACAGACGCAATGTGCCAAGTGTGTCTAAGTAAATTTTAAGTACCTAAACAACTTCCATAAACTGCACCACAATACATAGCCTATTGCTATCTTCAAAAATTAAAAACATGCATTATCACATCTATTTTACAATATACAGTTTCTGCTGCACATCCTCAGCATTTCCACAGCAAATTTGTTAAGAATAAACCTTAATTACAGATTTGTTGCAGATTTTGACTTCTCTCATGGAGACAAATGGAAAATCGGCAACAAACTCACATCATGAATTAATACGCTGTTGATTTCAAATCTGGACTCTGGGTCAATTTCCGTGGGGATATATTGCATACTTTGTCTGCAGCACATAGATCATATTTCCTAAAGTTCATCCACATTGCTCCTGCTGTAATATGCTGTCGATCTTCCACATGCAAAATCAGTGCAGAAAGTGTGCAAAATAACCATCCTGTGTGCATGGCCCTGTTTTATACTGTATAGTTCTAGGGTTAACAGTATCAGAATGTAATAGTTAAAGAAATACTTGGTCAAGGCTTTACATTACATTTCATATAAGCCCATCTATTCACCTACATTGCAAACAAATTACTTTCTTACATATTACTTTTAAATCTTTTTCTGTCTTCAATGTATTAGATTTCACCTTAGACACAAATTCAAGGCCTGTGGGTCAAATTCAGCCAGTCACATCATTTTATATGGTCTGCAAGATTAGCAATGGACAAGGTCGGGCACAGAAAGACCAGTTTTCCACTTTTCCAGCCACTGCTAAGCAGTGGCATTGCCACGAGCAAAGGGGAAGGGCTCCATCTTTAATTAAGAGCTCCAGTGTGCACCTTCACACCACTCTGTTCAACAACACCCATGCAATAGCACAGCTCTGAAAGCTTTACCCAAGAACCCTAGCTATCCTCTAAAGAAGGAAGCTCAATACTGGAGCAGAAGGGGCTGTTGGAAAGTTTTAATATACATCTTGGCCTTTTACTAACCATCTCTGAAGAAACAATTTACACAACTTTATAAACAACCCAGAAAAAAGTTACTTACACGATAAAAGGTCTTCTGGGACTCCTCCATTTGGTATATATGGTGTTGAAGATTACTTAAAATTATGTAGGAGCAGTTACATTTGTACCCACATTTGTGCCCACTGCACTGTTTTTCAGCCGGTTTTGCAAACCGGCTGTCAAACTTTTACATGGACCTTAATGGAAAATCCATGCAGCGGTCCCCTCTGCACGGATTTTCCGTCGGACGGTTTTTTAGACCACCGTCGCCCCGAAAAACATTGAGCATGTTCATTCTTTCGCGTGAAGGGGGAGGGCTGGAATTTCCGACCGGTATTTACACTGTGCCGTGTGAACGGCCCCTTACAGATACACATGTCACTTTGAGGACAACCATAATGCTGATGTGGCCCTAGTGAAAATAAACTTTACACCCCTGCCCAAAGACAATGAATATACTTGATTATATACTTTAAATTACTGTGCTTAAATAAAGTGCAATGTTTGGATTGTACCTTCCGAGATGGCTAGAATATCAAATTCTTATTTTGTGTTGTGTCCACCCTCATCTCTATGGCATAAATACATAAAGAAAATCTTTTTTTAATTTTTTTCAAAATATTAAAAAAACTGAACAAACATGAGACTCAGAACACATTTTAGCAAACCAGTGATATGTACTATTAACAACATTTTTTTTTTTTTAATTACACTACTACCCCTTTTACTACAAAGGGAAAGACAAATTGTCTGAGGAAAATCCGTGCAAACATAGTGGAAAACTGAACAAGCTATTTACACTTAAAAAAATAAAAACTCTTCAGTACAAGTATATTAAAATATATATTACAAAGAGTGCGACAGAACAAGCAGAATAGGCTGGGTTCAAGGGTGACCGGTTACATTCCAAAACAGTATGAATAAGTTATTAAAATGATACATATACTGACCAGCAATTACATTACATTTAAAGGAACACTCTAGAAAAAACTGATACAGTCTGTTATGCCTAAATGCATGGTGTTCTTTAAATCTCTGACATTCATCATCTCATTAAGGCCCTGTACTACAATACCACAGTGAGTACTGAAGTATTACTTTAAAATAGTTATCTTTGTTAATGAGTATTATATTATATTTCTGCTAATTATTATACAAGGATAATACCTGAAAAGCTTAGGCTGGACACTCACACATCATTTTGCAATATTTTCACTTTTTTGTTGCCACTTTTTACCCCTTGCTAACATTTGGCTAACAGTTACATCATGAGGTCAGTAAGGGTTGTGGAGCGGGCTTGGTAACAAAACCTGCTAATTACATGGCAAGTAACAGCTGTTGATTACAGCAGGGACCTGCCACTAACAGTTGAGACCAATGATAGCTCTAATCCCAATACTTTAACAACTTACATGCTGCAGTAAATGCAATCATGGCATGTAAGGGTGCAATTAAACTGCCTTTATTACCAGCAAGCTTCTTTCAGTTGTCTAAATTGTTCATAATGGTGTTTCATGTAAGTTAATTACTGTGTTTGAAGTCTTGTAGATTACAAACACACTAATTGATTACTCACTTTCCAAACAGTATAGATAAGTGTAAAAAGCTTGCTGGTAATAAAGGCAGTTTAATTGGAGCACAGTTAAAACTTCAGCAAAAGTGCGCCATGTGAAAGCGCCCTAAGGGGTTGAGTAGTGCTGTACACTGTTTTGTTGCCTGATCGTGAGGTGCTGACTGATGGTCATGGCAGCCAAGGCATAATGAAGACAGTTAAAGTTGCAATCTTACTACCCCTATTACACCATACCATACATGTTACTGTACATTTTTCTGCAATATATTACTACTATACTGTACAAGTGAATGCATCCCCTGGTGGTGGTCAAGTACCCTAAGAGGACTGAAGTATAGGCCAAAAAAAAAAAGTTTGAAAAAAATAAATAAAGTTTGTTCCTTGGTCTCACTGCATTTATTCTACAGTGCAATATTCAATGGCTGTAACTTAACATTATTTCTGTAGGTCATTTGCTAATCTGAGGCTCAAGAAAAAATGTATTTTGGAGTTGGCACCATTTTGGTAGCGATTTTTCACTATGAGTATGTGTCACACAATTACTGAGCCTATTATGACATCATATCATACTTCAATTGCATTCATGCACTTTATTATTGTATCATTTATTTTACTACCATATAAGCTATACAATTTTTTTAATTAGTTGCACTGTAGTGTACATAAATCTAATGAACTCATCTTATTCTGCTGTGTGACTCATTTTTTAAAAAAACATGTATTTGTAATTTTTAAGTGCGTCTCAGTTTAGTTCATACAGCAGATAAAGAATGCGGAAAAATCTGTATGTATTTCTAGGGAAAAAGATGTGTTTTTAATACGTTTGAACACTTGCTCAGCAGTGAGTGCATGTGATTACTAGGCAGGGAATAGACTAACAGTAGCTGCCTGAGAGGAGAGATGATGTCTGAGCATGTGCGGCAAGGACTGAGAAGCTCTTATTGGTCGTATCCCTTGGAGACCAGCTGTACACTATGGATTCCTATTTTTAATAATGATGCATGGTGAAAATGTTTAATATTTAATTTGCAAGCTTCTCATGTCATTTTTACTATTTGGAAAAACCTCCTTTAACGCAATGCCTATTACTCGTAGTTGTTTTGTGGGCATTTGGGTCTAGGACTGGGTGATCTTGCATGGTATTTTTTTTTTAAAAAAAAAAAACTGAAGTCAAACAAGCCTCATAACTAAATACACAATATAACCCATTCTAAGCAATTTTAATGCCTCATAGTTAATATATAAATGATAAAATTGTGGATAATTTAGCAAAGGTCAACGTAATTTGAACTGTGAACTGATACATTCAAATAAATGCAAATGTGCAGTCACTTGTAATGATCAGGGAATCGCGTGTCAATGAAAAGCACTTCTACAGCCAGACCTGACACTAGCTACTCTATTAAGCAGAATCTAATGGAACACAGGTTTTCACCCTTTAACCCCTGTAAAGGGATCTGAACTGCACTGCCATGTAACTACAGCTTGTGTCTACAGAGCAGCTGCTGACTGGGGATGCTAACAGGTTAGAGAAAGAGCAAACACAATCCAAAGGTCAATATCGTTTTCTCAGAAAATACACGAAAGCCAAATCGAAAACCATTATCAGATCCTGAGAAAGTAGAGTCAACACCAAGAGCACAACCAGAAACCGGCAGCAAAGGGTCAAGGAACAGTCCCAAATTGAGAAAATCCAAGCAACGGTAATCCAGAAGGAAAGTCAGAAATAAATGGGTCAAACACATAGTAACAATGTTAATCTGTATTAGATCACAATAACTGAAAAGAGGAAATAGGAAGAGCAGATGAAAATAAGGAGCTTACCTCATTGATTTGTCTGCTTATTTAGCTTCATAATTGGCTAATTAGCCAGGCCTGCAGATAGTCTGCTTCACTGACCCGGCAAATAATATACTAAGCCTTCTCCTTTTCTGGATAGAAGCTTTATGGTGGACCATATCCACCTGCTACTAGCACAACAATGACTAGATGCATTTAGTATTGGACTGAGGTTTTTGAGTTCCATCAGTGAAGATGATTCTTGAGGCTCTCTTTCTCGGCTGTGTCTCTTAAAAGTAGCCTTAGGTAACCATCATGCCCAGCGGCCCAATTGCGCTTTTCCCTGCTCCCGTGTGGGCCAGTCTGAGCCTGAGCATCACATGGAATGACTTCACTGTTATATAACTGAGCAGGAATAGATTTTGGGCCACATGTATGAACACTATCTAGGTCTAAGACTTTCTTTGTTACCCATAGCAACCAATCACAGCCCCCCTTTCATTTTTTCAGACCACTATATGACATAAAAGGACAGCTTTGATTGGTTTCTATTGGCAACAAAGAAAAACTTTTTATAGTCTTTTGCTTGATTATTTGCCACTCATGTCATAATCTTAAAGGTGAATCCTTATTTAGTTAAAGCCAGAACGTTACCAGATAGGGAGAGCAGATACATCCCATGTTAACACAACACCTTCATTTAGTTCATTTTTCAGAAATACCGTATTAATATTTTTTATATCAGTCAAAAAGCAGTCATTATGCAAAGAAAAACAATATGGATATCTACAAGGCTATGGCTGCACGGCAGTGACAAAATGCTGGTCGGATTCTGATTAAGAATCCGGCCGTTATTTTATTGTCCTTTTAGTTGTTGTGTTGTTGTCCCCCTAATCATTGAATAGTACAGCTTCCGCCTGAAAACCGGGAGGAAGATTGCGCATGTTCCGAGTTTTTTGGAACACTAGTGGTGTGAAAATCCATCCAGTAGAAAAACAGCGCAGTGTAGACTACTTGGTGGATTTTCTATTAAAGTCTTTGGCGATGACTGACAGTCGATTTTCAGATGGTTTTCAAACCCGAAAACTGTCTAAAACACTGACTGAAAATCTTTGCCATCTGAACGTAACCTAAGGGTTATTTGGAAGTACTTTTATACCACTACCGAAAAGCTGTGAGCAAACAGTTTGCAAAAGAACAAAAAGACAAAAGGTGTCATAAGTAGTGTTGAGCGATTGCGTTGGCTATCGAGATCGATCGATAGTCGATAGTCGCCGCTATCGATACGTATTTCGATAGTGAGCGTCAAAATGAGCGAATGACAATAAAGTCTATGGGAGGCTACAAATTACACCATACAATATTAACACCCAAACAAGGCTGGAGAATCTGAAATTAACATCCACACAGTCAAATGGATACCGTGCTAACATCATATGCAACACACTAAGGTTATAAAAGTCACAGAAAAAAGTCCACAGACCATTCACCTATCCCTGTCTGTACACAGCCTATCCAGCCCTTAAACCCTGCATCACCTACCACAAATTCAAAGTGCCAGAAGGCAGTAAGATTTGAACCAACATCTTACTTGACTGACATTGAATTCCCTGAACTCTGGGGGCCACAGCATGACCCCAAACCTGCATGACCCCCACATTTAAAAAGTGCCGGAAAAGGAGTCTTTTCAAACCACCATTTAGTTTCACTGGACATTGACTATACCTGTCCTTGGCCACGCAATGACCCAGGGCCGGAGTTTTACAGGTGGGTGCGGTGAGAGACCAGGCTGGCGTCCTTCACTAATTAACACGCAGGTTAAAATGCCCTGATGACGCAGCAACAAAAACTGTCGTGCTGAAGCAGAGTGCGGAAGCGAAGTGTGAGAACTCCATCCTTCCTCAGTAACACAGTCAATACCTGGGTAGCGCTTGTCCCTCCGTATGGAGTGTGGACGCAATGAGCTTCACCTTGGAAAAACTGGTGGTTAACGCACCCTGTTACACCCAGGAGCTCCTTTAATCTTGGCATTCTTTTTCTCTCATTTAACGCAACGTGCCAGGAGGAAATGTCTCTGTACTTTTTCTCTGTCCGTGCTCATCTCCATTCCTCTGAAAAACCTACATCTGGTCAGTTTCCTGTACCATCCTTGACAATTTAGATGAATTTTTTTTAAACAGCTATTTGTACAAGCAAGTTTTTTTAGTACTTAAATTCTAGAAGAAACACACATTTTTAAAATATGGATGGAATCCCACCATAGTCTTTGTTTCATCTTTTTTTCATTGTATTCAATGGTTGCTTAAAACAATACAGGATTGATAGCAATGTTTAAAGATCTGCAAATACAAGTCATTTTGCAAATAATGTTTCCATTAACAGAGTCCCAACCCTATTCCTGGTATCTGACAGCACCATCACCCTAGAGCCACACTAGACCAATATTGTGCAATGACCAAATTACAGAACGAACCAAAATTAAATAGACCAAGGACCATACGAATAGCTTCATACACAGCAAAATGACCCAAAAAATTCAAAGCATGACCCCATGAGCCACTTAGTACAATTGTGAAAAACAAATTGTCTGTAGAAACAACATTTTAAGAATAGGACCTCATAATAGCAGCATGTCACAGCAAAAATGCCCCCAAAAATTCAAAGCATGACCATGGAGCCACTATGTACAATTAGTGAAGAACAACTTTCCTGTTAGAAACAACCTATTTTAGATATATACCTGTAGTATAGCAGCATTCACACAAAATGCCCCCAGAAAAATCAAAAGCATACCCTTGAACCACATTGGACACATTGTGAAGAACAAATGTCTGTTAGAAAACAACATTTTATTAAATAGGACGCTAGTATAGCTTGCATGACACAGCAAAATGCCCCCAAAAACTCAAAGCAAGACCCATGAGCCACTTTGACAATTGTGAAGTACAAATTGTCAATTAAAACAACATTTATTTCGAATAGCACCTGTAAAAGTATTGCTGCATTTCAAAGCAAAATGGCCCCTCAAAAATTCAAAGCAATCGACCCTTGAAGCCACTTTGGGTCAATTTGTGAAGAACAAATGTCTGATAGAACACAACATTTTTTTTATAATAGGACCTGTAGTATTGCTGCTTTCAAAGCAAGCATGACCCAAAAAATTATAAAAAATGATACTTCCACAGGCCACATGTTAAAAATTGTGAGGGAGAAATGCCACTTAGAACCACATTTCTTTTTGTTCCAAATGACCCATGATTATTGCTGTAATCTCACAGCTACATGACCCCAAAAAATTATAAATATGAATTCTCAGCACTATTAAAAAATTGTGAAGGAGCAATTCCACTTTAGAAGCCACATTTCTGTTCCCAAAGGACCATAATTAATAGCATGAATCTCACAGCAACATGACCTCAAAAACTATTGGACAATGCGAAAACTTCTTAAGATAAAGGTGAGTAAATGGAATTAAAAAAACGTTGTTGTCATGAAACCTTGCAGTCTTTTACATTCCCCCTCACAGCAAAACCAGCAAATGAACTGGTTAGGAAAAGAGAAATAAAAATTCAGTAAGAAATTATCATTTAAAAAAAAAGTTTTTCAAGAGGCCATTTCTGTTTGAAAAGGAATGTGAGTAGACCCGGCAACTAATCGCTATACCTTCGGCAATTGGGGCCGCAACATCAACAAGATCCATGCCTGATTCATCTTGAGAAAGTCAAACGATCCACATTATCTGTGGAAAGCCGGATTGTTTGTCTGTAATGACTCCCACTGGCTGAAGGTCCCGCTCAGATATGACGCTGCTGCTGGGCAGACAACACCTCTAATGGCGTGATGAGCCCAGCTCGGTGCCATTCACCAATTTGGATACCGAAGTCTATTGGGTCCGGAACACAATCAAAAAACATCGGTGTTGAGACGCAGATAGTCGAGCACCATGATCTTAAGCTGATCTCTGTGTGTTGGATGTGTGCCCTGCATTGCATGCGTTGGTGAGGTGGTAAACAAAGATTGCCAGAGGTCACCCATTAGGCTTCTGCCACCTTGCCTGCTGCTGCCGCTACGCCTACTTGGCACTCTACTGCTGTCACGTCGCTGATGTTGTTCCACCGTGACATTTGGGGAACGTGAAGCAGATGCAACAGATGTCTCCAGTTGATCAATCAGCAAGGTCTCCATTTCCTGCATTTTACTCTCTATTTGGGTGGGTGGAAGGAAAGTGCTGAGTTTTGTTTTGTACCGGGGATCCAGGAGGGTGGCCACCCAGTAACTGTTGTTCATTTTGATGGCCTTAATGCGAGGATCATGTTGGAGGAAATGGAGCATCCAAGCACTCATGTGAGAGATGGAGCCTTGATTTCCCAAGCCTCCTTGTTCGAGGGGCACTAGCAAACTGATCTTCCCTCATCTTTCCTCCTCCGCTCAAATTAGCGCGACGCCAACCTCTTTCCCAAGCAGGACGTCGGTAACATCGGTGTCCTTGTAATACCTCCTCCTCCTCCTCCTCCCACCTCCGCTCCTCCGGCACAGCTTCAACACAGCCCTGCTTGCCTTATATGATGCACCCTTAGAGCTGATGCGCCACCCTTGCACAAGCTCTTGACCCCGAACCACTGTCCTAATGAAACCGATTGTAATTGTGAAACTGTCGGGCCCTGGTGGATTTGAAATGGAGATAAAGGCTCCGTGTCCGCATCTGTGTTCGTTCCTCCTCCGTCGCTGGCGGGACCTGTTGTTTCAGAGTGTCCCAACGTTCGTGTCCCAGAACTAAGATCACCACAATGCTCCATCGCTGACAAGCATTGTCCGCACTGACCATTTTGGTGGCTTCTTCAAAACCTGGCAAGGATGGTGCAAGAGCTCTTCACCTGCCTCCACTCTCGGTGTTCAACACCCCGAGGTCGGGTCTGCTTGTCAGGCCATGGTTCACTTCGTACTGCGTAATGGCATTGCCGCTGCTGCCACAAACGCTGGAGCAAGGTGGAGGGTGGAAATCCAGCTTGTTGCCACGTCAACCAATGAGACGGTTGACGGGGAGGCCGAGCTGACGCTGCAAACGCAGCCAGGCGGGAAAGCAGGGTGCGAACGGCGAAGTGCGAACTCAGGACCTCGAGCCTACTTCAGCAGGATCCAGACCCGGGTAGCTCTTTAGAAATTTCTGGACGACCAAGGTTTCATGACATGTGCCAGGCAAGAGGAATTCTCCAGCCTACCGATTCTTAAGGGCGGCCAGCAGATTTCGCCCGTTATCGCACACACACCTTGCCTGGCACAAGTCTTGTCACCCAGCCAAGCGCTCCGGATCTCGTTGCTTAGAGCCGTCCCACAGCTCCTGAACCTGTGTGTGGACGGTCTCCCAAGGCAGATTAATTTCACACGGCCTGGTGTCATTGGGCACGTGATGCACCAGAAGGACCTTGGGGAAAGAGCCCTGCACCATCCCTGCGGTTTTTGAAGAGCGTGCGCCACAGCCTGAGAGCCACGTCACCCCCAGAGACATCCACGCATCTCACCCAGTGTTGCTGTCACAGAGATATAGCGGCCTTGGCCGTGCTTACTAGTCCATGTGTCCGGGGTGAATGGACTTTCCCGGACACAGATGCAGACAATGCGCTTGAAATTTTAGATGAACGTGGCTGGCCAGGGCAGGGTACGGCTTTTTCTGGCAAAGAAATGCCTGCTCAGCATCTGGTAATAGGGCAAGCGAGGGCCATGACGTGGCGGAACCCATCTGTGTCCACCAGACGGAAAGGCAACATTTCCAAGGCCAAAAGCCTGGCAATGCCCGACATTCAGTCTTTTTTGGCTTTGGGATGGTTTGGGGTTAAAGTGTTTCTTTCTTCTGCCTCCAAACCTGGAAGACAGAAGGCGGCTGCTAGACTGGCCGCTGTAGCGGCGTGGCAGGTCGTCCAAACTCGGCGGAAGGAGAAGGGTAGGATGGGCTCGGTGGTGCTGGTGGTACTTCGGCGACGGTGGAGTGCCTGAACGAGGCTGATCCCTGATCAATGACTCTGAGAGACATGGTCAGCTGAGGAAACGCTTGGTGGTGGCGTAGGAGGAGGCGGAGACAGAGGGTGTGACAGTGGTTGAAGGCCCGGCGTCCGACCCCTGGCCTTTTTTGGCTAACAATGTTTCCTCCATTTTGCAACTCATGCATTCGCTGCATTGACTAACATGTTGGTGGTGGTTAACACTTAAGGATCTTGCCTCTACTTAGCGTTAACACGGCAAAGGCGGCATATTGACATCGCTGCTGGGTGAATCAGAGGCTTGCTCAAAGAAGGGCCCCAGGCTTGAGAGGCCTGGACCTTTTTGACGGCGATAACGAGGAGCGGGGTTTGCGCTGACCGTGTCTGGCCGAATCATATCAGCGTACTTCGGCGACCGCCCTCTTCCCTTTTTGGGCAGGGACCCAGTATTGACACTACCCCATCGTCTTCCTCTCGTCAATGATGAGCGCCACAAGCAAATTTCTGGCGGAAAGACCAGGATGGATCCGAATGTCGTCATCATCATCATCATCACGTCAGGTGACTTGGTCGTCCTGACTTTCTGCATCCAGAAGCTGCGGCTACAACAAGGGGCACTGCAAGTCGTTTGCCCGACCGGCCCGGGATTTTGCCGATTGACCGGCTTCCTGTCACCTCCTCTGATGGCACAGTAACTGGGCGTCAGAGCAACTAATCATCCCTGATCTATTTATAACATGCCTTCTGACTCCCAGCCGCATTTTGACATCAAAGAGGCCTTCAGACATGGATTAGTCCACAGTGTGGGTACCGAGTTGACATTTGGGCTGCTTCATGATGGACGGTGCTGATGATGCTGATGACGACATTTGTGGCCGTGACTGCGAGGACGAGGGGTAAGACTGCTAGATGCAGGTTGCATTAACCACGAAGGACAGATTGGCGACGATGTTCGTTACTTAGATTCACAGGGCCCTAGAAACCAGCGTGACAGGCCTGACGTTCCTGCAAACCTGACGATCCGCTGGCAATGACGTGTTGTCCCCGTCCAGCACTGGAAGAGCACCTTCTCTCGTACCACTCTACCATCCATGTGGCTACCCCCCTCTTGCTCGCTACCACCTGCATTTCGCTCCATGGTTCAGAAATATAAAATTTGTGAGAAGGTATGGAATAGTTTTGGAAAGTCTCTTATTAAAAGACGGCAAATCACAGCTATTCTCAAATCCCTCTAATCAAAACAAAAATTGCTGGAATTTCAAATTAACTGTCAAGGTGTCTATCAACAAATCTGGACTGGGCAAAAGGTCCAAAAAACACGTATTTTATCTTTTGGTATAATAAACGTATTTTTAGTAACCTTTCAATCACCTGTGGTGAATATGAGAATTGCTGTTTTAAGATTTACGTAGCATGCTCGTCAATGAACAGTGCTGGGTGCGCAAAAGTCAACAAAACACTAACTGTTTATGTTTGATATAATAAACTGTGATTTTTGCACCTTTCAATTCACCTATGTGTGAAATAGAATTGGCTGTTTTAATATTTACGTAGATGCTGCGTCAATGAACAGTGCTGGGTGCGCAAAAGTCAAAAAAAAAACCACGTAACCTGTTTTTGTGTTATATAATAAACTGTATTTTTTGCACCTTTCAATTCACATGTGGTGAATATAGAATGCTGTTTTAAGATTTACGTAGATGCCGCGTCAATGAACAGTGCTGGGTGCCGCAAAAGTCAAAAAACACGTAACTGTTATGTTTTGATATAAAAACGTATTTTTGCCACCTTTCAATTCACCTGTGGTGAATTAGAATTGCTGGTTTTAAATAAGATTTACGTAATGCTGCGTCAATGAACAGTGCTGAGTGCGCAAAAGTCAAAAAACAAACACTAACTGGTTATGTTTTGATATAATAAACTGTATTTTTTGCACTTTTATTCAATTCACCTGTGGTGAATATAGAATTGCTATTTTAAGATTTAACGTAAATGCTGCGTCCAATGAACAGTGCTGGGTGCGCAAAAGTCAAAAACACGTAACTGTTATGTGTTGATATAATAAACTGTATTTTTTTGCACCTTTCAATCACGCTGTGGTGAATATAGAAATGCTGTTTTTAAGATCACGTACATGCTGCGTCAAATGAACAGGTGCTGTGGTGGCAAAAGTCAAAAAACACGTAACTGGTTATGTTATGATATATAAACTGTATTGTTTTGCACCTTTCAATTCACCTGTGGTGAATGTAGATTGCTGTTTTTAAGATTTACAGTAGATGCAGCGTCAAATGAACAGTGGCTGAGTGCCAAAAGTCAAAAAAACAACGTAACTGTTTATGTTTTGATATAATAATACCTGTAATTTTTTTGCACCTTTCAATTCACCTGGGTGAAATTATAGAATTGCTGTTTTAAAGATTTACTTAGATGCTACTCAATGAACATGCTGGGTGCGCATAATCAAAAAACACGTAACTTTTATGTTTTGATATAATTAAACTGTATTTTTTGCACCTTTCAATTCACCTGTTGGTGAATATAGAATTGCTGTTTTAAGATTTACGTAGATGCTGCGTCAATGACCAGTGCGAGTGCGCAAAAGTCAAAAAACACGTAACGTTATGTTTGATAAATAAAAATCTGTATTTTTTGCACCTTTTCAATTCACCTGTGGTGAATATAGAATTGGCTGTTTTAAGATTTACGTAAGATGTGCGCAATGAACAGTGCTGAGTGCGCAAAAGGTCAAAAAACACTAGTAACTGTTATGTTTTGATTTAATAAACTTATTTTTTGCACTTTCAATTCACCTGTGTGAATATAGAATTGCTGTTTTTAAGATTTACGTAGATGCTGCGTCAATGAACAGTGCTGGAGCGAAAAACTCAAAAAACACGTAAACTGTTATGTTTTGATATAAAAACTTTCTTTTTTGACCTTTCAATTCACCCAGGGGTGGAAAATAGAATTGCTGTTTTCAGATTTTTCGTAGAATGCCTGCGTCATTGAACATTGCTGAGTGCGCAAAAGTCAAAAAACACTTAACTGTTATGTTTGATATACATGAAACTGTAAATTTTTTGCACCTTTCAATTCACCTGTGGTGAATATAGAATTGCTATTTTACGATTATACGAAGATGCCTGCGTCAATGAACAGTGCTGGGTGCGCAAAGTCCAAAAACAAGACACGTAACGTTATGTGTTTGATATAATAAAACCGTATTTTTTGCACCTATTCAATTCACCAGTGGTGGAATATAGAATGCTGTTTTAAAGAATTTACGTAGATGCTGCTTTTTACCCCCCAATGAACAGTGCCTGGGTGCGCAACAAGTCAAAAAACACTAAACTGTTATTTTTGATATAATAACTTAATTTTTTGCACCTTTCAATTTAACCCTGTGGTGAATGTAGATGCCTGTTTTAAAAGATTGTACGTAGAAGCTGCCGTCAATGAACAGTGCTGAGTGCGCAAAAGTCAAAAAACACGTAACTGTTATGGTTTTATATAATAAAATGTATTTTTGGCACCTTTCAATTCACACTTGTGGTGAATATATAATTGCTGTTTTAAGATTTAAGTAGATGCAGAGTCAATGAACAGTGCTGGGTGCTCAAAAGTCAAAAAAAACTTAACTGTTATGTTTTTATAAAATAATAAACTGTAATTTTTGCACGCTTTCAAATTCACCTGTGGTGAATATAGAATTGCTGTTTTTAAGATTTACGTAATCTCGGCGTGCAATGAATCATTGCTGAGTGCGCAAAATAGATCAAAAAACACTTAACTGGTAATGGTTTTTGATAATAAAATAAACTGTATTTTTTGCACCTTTCAATTCACCTGTGGTTGAATATAGAATTGCTGTTTTAAGATAAACGTAGATGATGCGTCAATTAACAGTGCTGAGTGCGCAAAAGTTCCAAAAAAACAACGTACTGTTATGTTTTATTGAATATAATAAACTGTAATTTTTTGCACCTTTCAATCACCGTGGTGAATATAGAATTGCTGTTTTAAGATTTACGTAGATGCTGCGTCAATGTACAGTGCTGGGTGGCGCAAAAGTCAAAAACACGTAACTTTTAAGTTTTGATATAATAAACTGTCTTTTTGCACAATTCAATTTCACCTGTGGTGAATATAGAATTGCTGTTTTAAGATTTACTTAGATGCTAGCTCAATGAACAGTGCTGGGAGTGCGTGCAAAAAGTCAAAAACACGTAACGTTATTGTTTTTGAATATAATAAACTGTATTTTTGCACTTCAATTCACCTGTGGTGAAATATAAGAATTGCTGTTTTATAGATTTACGTAAGATGCTGCTCAATGAAACAGTGCCTGGGTGCGCAAAGTCAAAAAACACGTAACTCTGTTATGTTTTGATATAATAAACTGTATTTTTTAGCACCTTTCAATTCACCTGTGGTGAATGTAGAATGCTGTTTTAAGATTTAGTAGAAATGCTGCGTCAATGAACATGCTTAGTGGCGCAAAAGTCTAAAAAACACGTAATGTTTGTTTTGATTATAATAAACTGTATTTTTTGCACCTTTCAATTCACCAGTGGGAAATATAGATTGCTGTTTTAAGATTTCACGTAGATGCTGCGACAATGAACAGATGCTGGGTTGCGCAAAAGTACAAAAAAACACTTAACTGTTATGTTTTTTTGATATAATAAACTGTATTTTTTTGCTCCATTCAATTCACCGTGGTGACTATAAATTGCTGTATTTAATATTTACGTAGAAGTATGCGTCAATGAACAGTGTCTGAGTGTCGCAAAAGTCAAAAAAAACACGTAAACAGTTATGTTTTGATAAAATAAAATTGTATTTTTGCACCTTACAATACTGTTGGTGAATATAGAAAATTGCTTGTATTAAAGAGTTCGTAGATGTTTCGTCAATGAACAGTGCTGAGTGCGCAAAGGAAAAAAACACTAACTGTTAGTTTTGATATAGATAAACGTATTTTTTTGCACCTTTCCAATTCACCTGTGGTGAATATAGCAGTGCTGTTGTATGATTTACGTAGATGCCTGCGTCAATGAACAGTGCTGGGTGCGCAAAAGTCAAAAAACAACGTAACTGTTATGTTTTGATATAATAAACTGTCTTGTTTTGCACCTTTTGCAATTCACCCTGTGTGTGAATATAGAATTGCCCTGTTTTAAGATTTAAACGAAGATGCTCAGCTCAATGAACAGTGCGTAGTGCCTCAAAAGTCAAAAAACACATAACATGTTATGTTTTGATATAATAAACTGTATTTTTTTGCACCTTTCAATTCACCTGTGGTGATATAGAATTGCTGTTTAAGATTTACGTAGATGTAGCGTCAATGAACAGTGCTGTATGCGCAAAAGTCAAAAAACACTAACTGTTATGTTTTTGATATAATAAACCTGTATTTTTTGCACTTTTCAATTCCACCTGTGGTGAATATAGAAATTGCTGTTTTAAAGATTTACGTAAAGCTGCGTCAATGAACAGTGCGGGTCGCAAAAGTCAAAAAAACACGTAACTGTAATGTTTTGATAATAATAAACTGTTCTTTTTTGCACCTTTCAATTCACCTGTGGTGAATATAGAATTGCTGTTTTAAAAAGATTTACGTAGATGCTGCGTCAATGAACAGTGCTGAGTGCGCAAAAGTCAAAAAACACTAACTGTAAGTTTTTGATATAATAACACTGTATTTTTTGGCACCTTTCAATTCACCTGTGGTGAATATAGATGCTGTTTTAAGATTTACGTAGATTCTGCGTCAATGAACAGTGCTGGGTGGCCAAAAGTCAAAAAACACGTACTGGTTTATGTTTTTGATATAATAAACTGTATTTTTTGCAACCATTCAATTCACCTGTGGTGAATGTAGAATTGCTGTTTTAAGTTTTACGTAGATGCCTGCGTCAATGATCAAGGCTGAGTGCGCAAAAGTCAAAAAAAAAACACAGTAACTGTTTATGTTTTGGATATAATAAACTGTATTATTTGCACCTTTCAATTCCACCGTGGTGAATTTAGAATTGCTGTTTTAAGATTACTAGATGCTGCGTCAATGAACAGTGCTGGGTGCGCAAAAGTCAAAAAACACGTAACTGTTAAGTTTTTGTATAATAAACTGTATTATTTGCACCTTTCAATTCACCTGTTGTGAATATAGAAATTTTTTTTTTTTGGCTCGTTTTTTAAATGATTTACGTAGAATGTTGCGTCAATGAACAGCGCGTGGCTGAGATGCGCAAAAGTCAAAAAACACGTAACTGTTATGTTTTGATATAAAAACGTATTTTTTTTTTTGTCACCTTTCAATTCACACTTTGGTGAAATATAGAATTGGCAGTTCTTTAAGGATTTACTAGATGTTGCGTTCAATGAACATGCTGAGTGGCCAAAAGTCAAAAAAACACGTAACTGTTTATGTTTTAATATAATATACTCGGTATTTGTTTTGCACCTTTCAATTCACTGTGTGAAATATAGAATTGCTGTTTTTAAGATTTACGTAGCAGGATGCGTCAATGAACATGCTGGGTGCGCAAAAGTTAAAAAACACGTAACTGTTATGTTTTGATATAATAAACTGTCTTTTGTGCACCATTCAATTCACCTGTGGTGAATATAGAATTGCTGTATTAAGATTTACGTAGATGCTGCGTCAATGAACAGTGCTGAGTGCCAAAAGTCAAAAAACACGTAACTGTTATGTTTTGAATATACATAAAAATTATTTTTTCAACCTTTCAATTTCACCTGTGGTGAATAAGAATGCTGTTTAAGATTTACGTAGATGCTCGCGTCAATGAATCATGCTGGGTGCGCAAAAGTCAAAAAACACGTAACTGTTATTTTTGATATAATAAACTGTATTATTTTTGCAACCTTTCAATTCACATGTGGTGAATATAGAATTGCTGTTTTAAGATTTACCGTATATGCTGTCTTCAATGAAACAGTGCTGAGTGCGCAACAGTCCAAAAAACACGTACACTGGGTTATGTTTTGATATAATAAACTGTATTTTTTGCAGACCTTTTCAATTCACCTGTGGTGAATATAGAATTGCTATTTTATTAGATTAACGTAAGATGCCGGCGTCAATGAACAGTGCTGGGTGCGCAAAAGTCAAAAAACACGTAACTGTTATGTGTTTGATAATTAATCCTGTATTTTTTGCACCTTTCAATTCACCTGGGGTGAATATAAATTGCTGTTTTTTAAGATTTACGTAGATGCTGCGTCAATGAACAGTGCATGTGCGCAAAAGTCAAAAAACACAGTATCTGTTATGTTTTGATATAAATAAAAACTGTAATTTTGCACCTTTCAATTCACCTGTGTGAATGTAGAAAATGCTGTTTTAAGATTTACGTAGATGCTTGCGTCAATGAACATGCTGAGTGCGCAAAAGTCCAAAAAACACGTAACTGTTATGTTATGGATATATAACTGTAATTTTTGCACTTCAATTCACCTGTGGTGAAATATAGAATTGCTGTTTAAAGTTTACGTAGATGCTAACGTCAATGAACAGTGCTGGGTCGCAAAGTCCAAAAACACGTAACTGATACGTATCGATATAATAACCTGTATTTTTTGCACCTTTCAATTCACCTGTGGTGAATATAGAATTTCTGTATTTAAGATTTAACGTAGAAGCTGCGTCAATGAACAGTTGCAGAGTCGCAAAAAGACAAAAAAACACGATACTGTTATGTTTTTGATAAAATTAAAAAACTGTATTTTTTGCACCTTTCAATTCAACCTGTGGTGAAATAGAATTGCAGTTTTAATAGATTTACGTAGATGTTGCGTCAATGAACATAGGCTGAGTGGCAAAGTCAAAAAACACGTAACAGTTTAGTTTGATATAAAAAACTGTATTATTTGCACTAGATCCGCTTCCCTTTCAATTCACCTTTGGTGAATATAGAATTGCTGTTTTTAAGATTTACGTAGATGCTGCGTAAATGGAACATTGCGGGTGCGCAACATGTCAAAAAACTCGTAACTGTCTGTTAATTTTGATTATAATAAACTGTCTTTTTTGAACCTTTCAATGCACCCTGTGGTGAATATAAATTGCTGTTTTAAGATACGTAGATGCTGCGTCAATGAACAGTGCTGAGTGCGCAAAAGTCAAAAAACAGCGTAACGTTATGTTTTGATATAATAAACTGTAATTTTTTGCACCTTTCAATTCACCCCAGTGGTGAATATAGAAATGCTGTTTTAATGATTTACTAGATGCTGCGTCAATGAACAGTGCGGTGCGCAAATGTCAAAAAAAACACGTAACTGTTATGTTTTGATATAATAAACTTGTATTTTTTGCACCTTTCAATTCACCTGTGGTGAATGTAGAATTGGCTGTTTTAAGATTTACGTAGCATGCTGCGTCATGAACAGTGCTCGAGTTGCGCAAAAGTCAAAAACACGTAACTGTTATGTTTTGATATAATAAACTGTATTATTTGGCACCTTTCAATTCACCTGTGGTGAATATAGAATTGCTTGTTTTAAGATTTACCGTAGATGCTGGCGTCAATGAACAGTGCAGGTGCGCAAAAGTCAAAAAACACGTAACTGTTATGTTTTTGATAAAAATAAACTGTATTTTTTTGCAACCTTTCAATTCACCTGAGGTGAATATAAATTGCTGTTTTTAAGATTTACGTAGATGTTGTCAATGACAGTGCTGAGTGCGCAAAAGTCAAAAAACGCGTAACAGTTATGTTTTGATATAATTAAATGTATTTTTTGCACCTTCAATTCACCCTGAGGTGAATATGAATTGCTGTTTTAAGATTTAACAAGTAGATGTTTTGCGTCAATGAACATGCTTGAGTGCGCAAAAGGTCAAAAAACCACGTACTGTTTATGTTTTGATATAAGTAACTGTTATTTTTTTGCACCTTTCAATTCACCGGTGGTGAATATAGAAATTGCTGTTTTTAAGATTTACGTAATGGCTGCGTCAATGAACAGTGCAGGTTGCGCAAAAGTCAAAAAAACCGTAACTGTTTATGTTTTGATATAATAAACTCTGACTTTCGGCACTCCTTTCAATTCACCTGTGGGATGAATATAGAATGCTGTTTTAAGATTTACTAGGATGCTGCGTCAATGAACAGTGCTGGAGTGCGCAAAAGTCAAAAAACACGTAACTTGTTATGTTTTGATATAATAAACTAGTATTTTTTGCACCTTTCAATTCACCTGTGGTGAATATAGAAATTGGCTGTTTTAAGATTTACGTAGATGTTGCGTCAATGAACATTCTGGGTGCGCAAAAAGTCCAAAAACACGTAACTGTTATGTTTTTGAATATTATAAACTGTATTTTTTGCACCTTTCAATTCACCTGTGTGGAATATAGAATGCTGTTTTAAGATTTACGTGATGCTGCGTCAATGAACAGTGCTGGGTGCGGCAAAGTCAAAAAACACGTAACTGTTATGTTTTTTGAATATAATTAACTGTCTTTTTTGCACCTTTTCAAATTCACCTGTGGTGAATATAGAATTGCTGTTTTTAAGATTTTACCGTAGATGTCTCGTCAATGAACAGTGCTGAGTGCCAAAATCAAAAAACACGTAAACTGTTATGTTTTGATATAATAAACTGTATTTTTTTGCACCTTTCAATTCACCTGTGGGTGAATATAGAATGCTGTTTTAAAGAGTTACGTAGATGCTGCGTCAATGACATTGCCTGGGTGCGCAAAAGTCAAAAAACCGTAACGTATGTTTTGATATAATAACTGTATTTTTTTGCACCTTTCAATTCACCTGTGTTGAATGTTGAATTGCTGTTTAAGATTTGGCGTAGATGCTGCGTCAATGAACATTGCGAGTGCGCAAAAGTCAAAAAACACGTAAACTGTTATGTTTTTGATATAATAAACTGTATTTTTTGCAACCTTTCCCAATTCAACCTGTGTGAATATAGAATTCGCTGTTTTTTAAGATTTACGTAGATTCTGCGTCAATGAACAGTGCTGGGTGCGCAAAAAAGTAAAAAACAACGTAACTGTTATGTTAATTGATATAATAAACTGTATTTTTTGCACCTTCAATTCACTCTGTGGTTGAATATAGAATTGGCTGTTTTAAAGATTTAACGGTAGTGTTGCGTCAATGAGACAGTGCTGAGTGCGCAAAAGTCAAAAACACGTAACGTTATGTTTGTATTATATAAACTGTATTTTTTGCACCTTTCAATTCACCTGTGGTAATATAAATTGCTGTTTAAGATTTTACGTAGATGTTTGCGTTCAATGAACATGCCGAGTGCGCAAAATTCAAAAAACACGTAACTTGTTATGTTTTTGAATATTTAATAAACTGTATTTTTTGCACCATTCAATTCACCTGTGGTGAATATAGAATTGCTGTCTTAAGATTTTCGGAGATTATGATTGTCAATGAACAGTGCTGGGTGCGCAAAAGTTAAAAAACACGTAACTGATTATTTTTTTGATATAATAAACTGTCCTTTTTTGCACCTTTCAATTCACCTGTGGTAATATAGATTTGCTGTTTTAAGATTTTACGTAGATGCTGCGTCAATGAGACATGCTGAGTCCGCAAAAGTCAAGAAACACACGTAACTGTTATGTTTTTGATATAATAAACGTATTTATTTTTGCACCTTTTCAATTCACCTGTGGTGAATATAGAATTGCTGTTTTAAGATTTACGTATATGCTGCATCAATGAACAGTGCTGGGTGCGCAAAAGTCAAAAAACACGTAACTGTTATGTTTTGATATAATAACCGGTATTTTTTTGCACCTTTCAATTCACCTGTGGTGAATATAGAATTGCTGTTTTAAGATTATTACGTAGATGCTGCGTCAATGAACAGTGATGATTGCGAAAAAGTCAAAAAACACGTAACTGTTATGTATTGATATAAAAAACTGTATTTTTTGCACCTTTCCAATTTCACCGTGGTGAATATAGAATTGCAGTTTTAAGAATTACGAAGATGCTGCGTCAATGAACATGCTGGGTGCGCAAAAGACAAAAAACAACGTAACTGTTTATGTTTTGATATAATAAACTGTATTTTTTGCACCTTTCAATTCACCTGTGGTGAATATAGAATTGCTGTTTTAAGATTTACGTAGAATGTGCGTCAATGAACAGTGCTGAGTGCCGCAAAATTCAAAAAACCACTAACTGTTTATGTTTTGGATATAATAAACTGTATTTTTTGCACCTTTCAGAATTCATCACCTGTGGTGAATAAAAATTGCTGTTTTAAGATTTACGTAGATGCCTCGCGTCAATGAACAGTGCTGAGTGCGCAAAAGCAAAAACACGTACTGTTATGTTTTTGATATAATGAAACGTTATTTTCTTTGCACACTTTTCAATTTCACGCTGTGGTTGAATATAGAATTGCTGTTTTAAGATTTACGGTAGATGCTGCGTCAATGAGAACAGTGCTGAATCAGCAAAAGTCAAAAAAAAACACGGTAACTGGTGATGTTTTCCGATGATACAACGTATTTTTGGCAACAAACAACCTGTGCTGACCTACAAGATTGCTGTTTGTTAATTTTAAGTGCAAGGTGGATATATCAACAGCACAGTGTAATGGGTAAAATTGAACACCTATCTGAAATATATACTGAGAGTAAAAGTGGAGTTTTGCAGCTAACAATATGAGACTCAGTACTAGAAATGATGTTTAGCCAATATAAGTTCAGGCTGCCCAATATCCAGAGAAATATTTCAATAGCAAACTGTATAATAAAGATATCCACTACAATGTCTACACTAAGTCTTGGTGGAACTTTATCCAGTGTTTCTTTATAGATAGAGCTTGTTCTGGTGTCGCCCGCCGGGCCCCCCCCCCCCCCGCGTCCCACCCGCCGTGAATTTAACAGTGGTAGATTCTTGCTTAAAATTCACTAGCTACTATATAAAATGTTCAAATCCCTAATGTAACTAATTGGAAGGACACAGCTAATAGTAGAGTTTTTCCTCTGTGCTAGGAAATAGACTAAATTCGCTGAGCCTGTTGGCCACAGGCAGAGCGCAGGTCCTATCCCTATGAGCGCGAGAGACACTGAGGCTGAAACAGGAAACGCTGTTTCTATGTAAAACGAGGGTCATGTGATTTTTCCATGCCAAAATCGCAACCATACACATCCCAGTCATGACGTCGCACACTCATCCACCCTGCTCTATTCTGTAATCTGAATTTGCTGGCCCGCCCCAAAAATTTACAGGAAGCTCGAAAAAGGCGCGATCTTAATTAATGATGCACAGATTTTTAACCTTAATTATCGCATGAACTTGGAAAATCGATCCACCATAAAAACCTTCCGGATTTCAACTTTGTCGATAAAAAATCGCTCAACACTATTCATTACAGTTTACTTTGCCTTTATTCAGTACACAACAGTACATTTGAAATGTTATTTTAAAATTAGCATGCATTTTTTTTTTTTTAAAAAAAACCTTCATTCAGAGCTAGTTCCATGTAGTAAAGAGTTCGATGTCAGATAGCTGCAATTAAAATTACTATTCTTATTTAATTGAAAATCAGAAGGACTACAGCTTTGATGTAGCATAAAGCTATATATCCATTAGTTTGAGAAACTAAATACCTTATAGCGACACTGCTCGGTTCTTTAGGATCCTCATTACATTTAAATCAGAATGCAGGCCTTTTATCATAGTGCTCTTTAATCTTTGATGTCTATTATGCAAAATCAATGGCAAATGTGGTGTTATCAGGTCTTCATCGGGTATGTGCACCATGACACACTATGAAGGTCATTTACAAATCAGCTCAATGTTGCATACATTTAATTGTGCTTCCATGAGAATGTATTGTTGAAATGTATCTACATCTACTCATTAAAGAACGCTTTCACAAATCTAGTCTTCGAGAAACCTCTGAAGGTCAGATTTTGAAGGTCTGCTGTGGAAGCAATGCATGATTTCCCCACTTTGACAATTACTGATAAGGCAACACTATTATAAATTACTTACACAATATTAAAGGGGTTTTGCCATGATCTCATCTCATACCTCCTGTACCCAGTTCTTCAGCTCTGTGTGCTCAGAAGGGGGCGTGTGTGATTTGTTTGAATTGCATATCATGTGACCCAGCAGTAGACACACCTCACTCAGGCCTTTCCCTCTGTAGTCAAGAAAGGACTGTTTATGTGTAGAACTGTAAGTAGCTACATTGTAGCTCAGAGGTAAAACTTTTGCCTCCAGGCACAAGGGTCCTCGGTTCAAATCCCTGCAGGAACCAAACCTGTGGATTTTTTTTCTCTTTATCAATGCACATACTTCATTGAGGTTTCTTTTTTGTTTTAATTTGCACTGTTTGACTAATTACTAAGGAGTACAGAGGACAGGAGTAGAATGACAGAACCTGGGGTTTGAACACTCAGTAGCTGCCTGAGAGGAGAGGTGATGTCTGAGCATGTGCGACCAGGACTGAGGAGCTCTCAGCCCTGGACGTATCCCCTGGAGACGAGCTGTAAACAATGGATCACTAAATAAGCAGCTAGAACAAAAACACTGCAGAATTTTTAATAATGATGATTGGTTAAAATGTTTATTATTTAATTTACAAACTTCCCACATCAATTTTACTTCGAGGCAAAACCCCTTTAAATGAATCTTAAAAACATGATCTGTTGGAATTTCAGAATTGAAAGACTACATTAGAAGTTGGTGGATTTTACCAGAGGAGAGTTGTTCCTGGGAGGTGTTCATTATGCTCTTGTGGCCTTTCTCAGACTCTTTGCTTCCTTGTGCCTATGTAAGAGAATAATCTTCAAGCCAACAATATCCCCCTCATTTTTTCATAAACTATTAACAACAGGTGACATAAAAGGCAATACTGTAGCTAAAAGGACATTGACAAAGTTTTAGTGCAGATAAATAGATGAGATCCAGAGGTGTTTCTAACTGAAAAGTGTAAATGTTCATCTTAGGCCATGTCTACACAGCACTGGCACAGATCCTGTGCCACAAATCCACTAAAGGCATGCCATGGATCTATTTGGGTTGCTAGATGGAGGGATGTTAAACCCATAAATGACATTGTGAATTAATTTTACAATGCGATTCATATATAAGTCTATGATGTGGTCTATTATGTAATCTATGATCTACAAGAAAACCCAGATCCACTTAGGAACACTAAAGGTATGTTTACACGGAGTATTGCAGGCGTGTAGCGGCGCATACTGTGTTCACTGCTATACGCTTATTGCTATAGAAGTATGCAATGGCCAGCACGTACTTCTGTAGCGCTCCCACTGACATTCACTTTTCCTGGTGCATAACAGTCGGGAAGGAGTGACATGCCACTTCTTTCTCCTGCCGCGTATTGTATACGGCTGGTAATCCTAGCTTTCAATGACTGCTATGAATTACAGTATTTGCGGGGCATAATTCAGATGTACTGAAGCGCAATTAATTAAAGCGCAAATTACACCCCGCAAATACCCCATGTGAACACACCCTTATTCCCAATCATTATCCTAAGCAGCTGTGTCATACAAATTTACTTCCTCTTTGGCCCCTTGGCGATGCACATAAGCCACATGGGATCCACATGTAGCACCCAGGCAACCAATTAGGCATTACAGCTTTAGATCATGATGGGGGCAATGAGGCTACCTATATTGAGATATATGTATTTATAGTGAAAGCTTACAGTGGTAAAACTTGAAGCTCCTAAGTCATAATGCGAATTTGTAACAGTAGCCCCAAAGCTATGATGTGTCATACTGGTGTCTTTTATGGCAGATGTCTTTTATGGCAGTCCTTTGTGCACATTGGGCACCAAGGCCTGGGTACTACTGCTACCATTCCACTTCCTAAATCTCTTTCTGTCTACTACCTTGAAGTTTATAATTTGGTGTTTGTGAAAATGATGTTTTACTTTGGAGGCAGTTATTCTAATGGCGGAAGTAATATGATAAATGCATCACACTTTTATTAGTACAGCAGAATATCATACTAATGGAAAGACTGTTTAATATATGCAGAGCACAGTGCAAAATGTACCTTAGTATATGTGCAATCCAATACATTAGGCCAATTAAGGCATCTTTCAAATATAACAGGCTAGAAAGAGGCATGGGTCCTATCGGCATGTCTCACACATGATTTCTTGGTGATAATTTACATTTTTTGAAGGTAATGTTAAGATATTAAAGTACTATTTAACTATCCTCATTTTACAATAGCCCTTCATAGTAATTTAAAAGCTCAAGAGCCAAGTTTTTAATGACAGTAAGTGCAAGGCAAATGTCATGGGCATAGTCAAAAATTAGAATTAGAATTGTTTAATAAGCTCGTGCTATGATCTTAGAAGCCGAAATCACCTACGAAAGTGCAGAAGTCAATTAAAGCAGCTGCTCATTTATACTAATTTTTTAGTGTTTCTCTTACAGATACGTTAGATTAAACCAGTAATAAGGTCAATCCAACAGACATTTTATCTATAGAAATAAGTCTCTATACTCTTACTCACTGGTTAGCAAGTAGTCTGTATTTTATTGCTCTTATCATCAAGTACTACTATGGGCACTCATACAATTGACCTCTGGGGATTTACATTGGGTTATATTACTTTGGTAACTACCTCCTGCCCTAGTGATTAAAGTATGTGTCTGATGCAATCATCAATAATTAGTTGCCAATGCAATTAAGCCCAGTATAGACCCAATATATTTGGGTCTTTGCATACAAACACAAAGCTATACTTACAGCTCAATGGCTGGACTATAGACTAAACCCAAAAGGAGGCAACATAAGCCCCAATGCTACTTGGGAGAGATGACAGGTGCAGATAACTAATGAGCAGTAGAACACACCCATTCACAAGCGGATCAACTGAATAATAAAAAAATGCAGATTGGATAAGGACCAGTTCACACCGGTATGCAGAAAAGCCACCATATTATAAAAGGGGAGATAGCACAAATGCAAAAATACTGATAAGAAAACAACACATGTACTATGCATGATGGGGGTAGTTGCTAGTATTATAATTGCATATATATAGGGCAATAGTAAGGGTGCCACTTATACAGTTACGTATGATTCCCATGCTGGCTTACAACCTATGACACCGCTACTATTCGATTGGGCTGGCTGCCCAGCACATTTCAGGTGTCCAACAAAAAATACTTGTCACATAATCTCCAAAAAATTGGGAATCTCGCAAGAGAACTAAGAGTGACTTTTGATCACTATATTTACTATTTTGCCATAGGCAAATTTAAACTCTATCAGTTCTCTATCTATTAAACACTAAAACGTAACTTTTATTATATCTAACTCTTAACCTCTATACACACTATTTAAAAACCTGATCTCTATCCTCATCATTTAACCCTTTCTGCTTCTGAAAGAGGGAATAACTCCCTTTCTATCATCAAGTCTGGTGGAACCCCACCTATTAACAGGAGAAACCTTATATCTATAGCAAAGTACTAGCTTTTAGTAAGGGATCCCAAAGCCAACTACTTGGGCAGTCGTCCCTAATCTCATAGACACAGAACAAATAAGGCCCCTTGTGACAAACCCCTGCAGCAGGGGACACTTGTAGACAGAGGTGAGAGATCACAATTAAAACGTCATGCCTGACCTCGCCGACATGTTTCGCCAGCTAACCTGGCTTTATCAAGGCTTAGAGGTCCTGATCAGGACCCTAAGCCTTGATAAAGCCAGGTTAGCTGGGGAAACATGTCGGGGAGGTCAGGCAAAGACGTTTTAAATTGTGATCTCTCACCTCGTCTACAAGTGTCACCTGCTGCAGGGGTGTCACAAGGGGGCCTTATTTTTCTGTGTCTATGAGATTAGGACGACTGCCCGAGTATTGGCTTGGGATCCCCTTTCTGAAGCTAGTACTTGCTAAGATATAAGGCTCTCCTGTTAATAGGTGGGGTTCCACCAGACTTGATGATGAAAGGGAGTTATTCCCTCTTTCAGAAGCAAAAAGGGTTAAATGAGAGGATAGAGATTTAGGTTTTTAAATAGTGTGTATAGAGGTTAAGAGTTAGAAATAATAAAAGTTACGTTTTAGTGTTTAATAGATAGAGAACTGATAGAGTTTAAGTTTGCCTATGGCAAAATAGTAAACATAGTCAACAAAAAATACTGACACCCTCTGCTCCCCAGTATAAAAAGGGTTTTGCCACGAAGTGAGTTCCTTACCTATTATCCGCTCAGGAAAGAGAAGATAAACAAAACATGCAGCGTCATAAATGGCTGTAGGGGTAAGAGGGAGGGGGGTGAGCAGAGAGCGAGGAAGCAGGGAGCGTCTGCAAAGTTTACTCAAATAATTACATTACAACCAGTGGATTCTCTATACAGCAGACAGCCTCATACACTGCACTTTTCTCCCCAGCCCCTTCATGCCCTGCAAGCTCCTTCATGTTCCCTGTCATCAGATAAGAAGTGCAAACACGCAAGCGCGGCCAGATCAGCTCCTGTCAGTGTCCTTGTCGTGTCTAATGTAAAATTGTCAGGAAGCTAAGGGGAACTGAGCAATGCTGTAGCTTTCAAAGGCTTCACTTTTTTTAATCACATATATTTAGAAAAGTGATTAAATACCCATTTTGGAGGATCCCACGTCAACATTACATCATGGCAAAAACCCTTTAAGGGCAAAAATGACATACTGGAAAAATATTAAAATATGATGTATTAGTTGATACAGTGACCACTACATACGCAAGCTCGCAACCCTCGGAACCACCTCCCTCATGCATAGTAGGTGTGTGAGTGGTTGTCTTATTAGTATTTTTGCATTTGTTCAGTCTCCCCTTGTAAAATATTGTGGCTTTTCTACATACTGCCGTGAACTGGTCCTTATCCAATGTGCTGTTTTTTATTTTTCAGTTGCTCTCCTAATGGATGGGTGTGTGTTACTGCTCATTAGTTATCTGCATCTGTTATATCTCTCCCAAGTAGCACTAGAGCTTATATTGCCTCCTATCATTGAGCTGTGAGTATGGCCTTGTGAATGTTTTTTGAGTAAATAATGTCCAAGAGTTCTGTATTACTTCATTGGCACTTCATATGCTGCCTCCATGGGAACCTATATTCTCTGCTTGAGGGATTGGTTTTAAATGAGAATACCTTCAAAATTTGGCATATGATAGAACATACAGATATTTCTTTTTAAATTGATTGCGTATGAAACCAAGAAAAACCTTCACGTGCTCTTGTATGAAATCACAAGTACACACCAGCATAATATAGGCCCTTAGATTTCTATGATAGCTATATTACTGGTCTCTGTAGAATGTAAGATTTATATATTTGCAAGAAATGACATGGGGGAATTGTCCAGGAACTTGGTCTAGTGCTGCACTTACTGCTAATAATCAGGTCAGTTCTAGCCTGTTCAGAAGAAGATTCTCAGCAACATTTTCTACTGAGCCCATATCTACTATCTATACTACAATGTTAAAGGAGATGTCTGCTTTTAATAAAAATGAAACAGTAAACTGCATGTGCCAAACTAAATTAAAAAAAGCCTATACTTACCTTCCTGCACGTCTCCGTTTCATCGCTGGGTCTCCCTAGTGTTCTGAATATCTCTCCTTCCCTTCCGAATGGGACATCACCTCTTCAGCCATAGACCCAGTGCTGGTTAGACAGAATCTCACACATCAAACACTGTAGTTAGGTTTTAAACTGATCTCAGCCAGTTTTATTCCGTATTTGTAACACAGTTTAGGAAAAGTGAACCCAATATAAACCCTAGATCATCTAGCCTCTAACTAAACACAGTGTAATTGTGGGCCGAACTTTGGGGCGTTATTGCGTTGCAATGCGTCCAAAGTACGTCCCGTAATTACAGTAAAACTATAGCACTCATTAAGTGCTATGATTTTAAAGGTTATTCCCCGGCTCACAGTACGCGCCAGGAGAAAGAAGTGAATGGGGGCCAGCACAGAGTGAATGGGGGCTGGCACAGAGTGCTTTTAGAAGTACGTGCTAGCCAGCGCATACTTCTAAAACATCCAGCGTATAGCGGCGCACACAGTACGTGCCGCAATTCGCCGGCTATAAGCTCTGTGAACCCAGCCTAAGGTTCCACTATTAACCATGGCCTGAGCCTACTGCCTAACACCACAAACAGTAGTAACACCAGCAATCCTCTGGTCCTGGCTACCACAAGTCAGGACCACATATTCTTCCCCAGTCTGAAAAGAAGCCATGTGTGAGAAAATTACAGCCTTCTTAAGGAGCTCTCCCAAGAGTCTCCTAATCATCCTAATTAGCTCAAGATCTGGAGTGGAGTTAGATCTCTCCACTCTCAACCAGGTTTTCAACACACATTGCATACAAAGACATTTTCTAGTGGCACAAACATGAAACCTCTTCCATTTACAATACTGCCATATATGCCTATTGTATTCGGTTGTGTTTATTATTAAAAGGGTTTTGCCACTTCGTAAAATCTCTTCTGAGGCCAGCTGGTACCTTGCTACGTGTCGGCTTCAGAGAATGGCGAGTTGGCTATGCTTGTGTAGCTCTTCCATGTGGGAAGTTTCAAATATACCCGAGCACAGTCACTCGGCTATGTTTGAAACTCTCATAGAAATGAACGGTGAGAACTGCACAAACACATCCGTTTCCCTGTATACTGAGGCCAGCTTGTAGCTAACTACCACCTAGCCTCCAAAAGGCTTGTTCGAAGTGGAAAATTTGTAAAAAAAATATATAACATTCAATAGTAATTGAGGCAGTTAAATCTAGATATTGTAAAATACCTATTTATTATGTCACATTTATGAAACCGCTACACTATGTTTCCAGACAAATCTGAATGTATCAGGGATCTGCGCCACCTGGACATTGCAAAAAGAAAAAAAAAACATTGATTGGTTCTGTATATATACAAAATAAGAATGTCATGCTTTAAAAAAAGAAATGGCAAGATTAGAACTGTATTTGAAAGCCACATTGTAGCTTGTGTTGCCTGATACCTATGCCGTGATGGAAGTCGACATAACAGATCACTTATTGAATGATTAAAATCTGCTGTCTATTAACAATGCCCTCTTCTGAATCATTGTTAAAAATGGTAGCAATTAATAGTAGAACATCCCACAATATTCTTAGCAAAAATTCTAATACAAAGCAATACTTCCATATGTTCACACATTTTTTTCACAGCTCAAGTGATTGTCTGTATGACGAAGGCTTTTCAAGATTTCATTAACTCCTTAATGACCGCCCGCCGTCTTTGACGTCGGCCTTGCAGCACGAGTTTTGGGGCCCCCGCACGAAAACGGGGGTTGGAAATCGGGGCGTACTACACAGCCCAAATCCCAGAGCATGTCCTGCAGGCATTGGGAAAGGGGAGGAACCTCCGCAACCCGATTTTTTAACCTTTGATTGCGGCGGTGCGTTACCGCAGGCAATAAAAGGGGTTTTCCCCGGGCTCCTGTCGGGTGATCGGAACCCTGGTAACCCGACAGGCTCAGAGACCGGTTTGCACAGACAGCTCTGGGGACCTAGCGTGGCCCCAGAGTTGTCTGTGTATGAAGCCAGTGATTAGGACGCACTGTGTGCTGTCCTAATCACTGCCTGTGTCAAACTGACACAGATTAGCATGTATTAGCATATATGAATATGCTAATACATTACTAAGTGTAAAAAAAAAAAAATAAAAAATGTTAAACAATTCTCCCTTCATGGGAGTCAAAAAAAAGTACAAAAAACCATAAAAAGTGTAAAAAAAAGAATAAAAAAAAATAAAATAAAAAAATAAATTTAATAAAAAATAATTGTACATAAATTACACGCACAAAAAAAACTACCATATTTGGCATCCACAGACCTAATAACCTTTAGAATTAATCAAACAAGTTTATTAAGTGTAAAATTGTGAATGGTGTTAAAAAAAAATAAAAATATTCTGCAATTATTTATAAGTGTATTTAAAAAACTATTCCCCCATAAAGTACAACTTGTCTCGAATAAATAGGCCTCAACAGCTGCGTCATTGAAAAATTAAAAAGTTACCACTGTTTAAACGCAAGGAGGCCAAATTTAAAAAAATGTTCTGGTCATTAACTACTTTTCAGGCGTTCGGCTTAAGGGGTTAAGAACAACCCTACAGGATTAATGTTCTTTCCCTAAGGGCGCGTTCACACGGCAAGTGCCAAATACCGGTCGGTTTATGCGACCGGTATTTGCACTGTTTTGCAGCCGTGGCCCTCCCCCTTCACAAGCACAGATTCCGTCCTAAAACCGAACGGAAGATTGTGCTTGTAGAATGTTTTGCGGGCGGAAAACCCGTGCAGTGGGGACTGCTGCACGGGTTTTCCATAGAGCACCAAATTTTGCTAAATTTTCGGCCGGGTTTTTCAGGTGGGCTGCAAAACCGCAACCGGCTGAAGAAACTTCCGAAAACCCGTGCAGTGGGGATTCACTGGCCAGGAGTAGCAACAATACACACACAAGGGTTGTGTACAACGAAGTGTCCTGGATTAAATAAAATAAAGCTTCCTTTATTCATAAAAAATAATGTTAAAATATAATGTTATACCAATCATTTTCTGATAATATGAATAAATGAATATATCACTGAGAAGCATTGCTGGATACCAAATACTTACTTTGTTTTGGAAGCTTATATCAGTGTATTTTACTACACACGTCTGAAATCTAGCAATAATAAGTTTATGCAACCTTGTGATGGGTTTCTTTGCTAGTTTATAACCTCGGGCTAGGCATACACACAGTGCATGCCTACCAGTAACAGCCCTCATGCCAGAATATAGTCAAGGCCATCTCCTGCTCGGCCTAAGCACATAGTGAAAACAAAGAGATACATGACTAGAATTCAGCTAATCAGTAATTTCTAGATGTCCAAGAGTTGAGCAACAAAATTAGGTTTAACTCTTTGAAATGACCTTCTCATTTTCCCTCCTTTGAAACACATTACTTAATCGGCACAATAAGTGCTGTCAAGAAAAAACAAAAACAATGGCAGAATTGCAACTTTTGTCCTTCCCTCTGAAGAATAAAAAGCGATCAAAAGGTCATATAAACTCCAATAAAGTGATACCAATGAAAATAGCAGCCCGTACTCAACTCTGTATACAGAAAAATAAAAAAGTTATGGCTACCAGAATATAGCGATGCATAAACATTGTTTTACAACCCCTTCCCGACATTGGACGTGCCAATACGTCTTAGCGGGAAGTGACTTCCCGCAAATGGATGTATGGGTATGTCCTAGACATCGTGCAAGCTCTTCCCAAGCGGACTGCACATTGCAAAAT